>WNWK01021233.1:0-34385 GCA_009830355.1 Cherax destructor | reverse complement strand
CCTGGTGTTATTCTGCACCTCTTTTTTTGCATTTCCCCCATTTTAGGTGCCTGAGGTTAAACCCCCGACAAAATTTGGGGGGGGCTGGAAGATTTTCCAGATGGTTTTTTAAAAGTTTCCCCAAGCAAATTTCCTAAATTTGCTTGTAAAGATGGGGAAGTAGATAAAACCAAATTAAAATTTCCATAAATCCTTTATGCTCATGATAATGCGAGCATAGATGGGCATGTTTTGAAGCAACTTGAATGTGAACATACTGACTGATGTTGGTGGCCAGGCTTAGGTTTCAAATATTTGACAGTTTGGGAGATAAAGATGATGATCAAACTAAATGCAAATTATTTCGGGATATGGTCATTCTTAACACTATGGAATTGCCACTTATTGGGAAACAGAGATAGACAGTTAATAACCATTGTCAAAATTCTTTTAATAAAATAAGATAAAGAAATAAAAAATTTCAATTTTTTTTTTTAAAAAAGGAATTAGATTAACCAAAACAATTGTTTTTTTGGGGGGCCTAATGCAAGGTTTTGTGTACCATATGCTCTGGCTCCGCCAGGATGGACATGGAAATTTTTTTGTTTTTTCGGGGCTTTTTAACAAAAAGCCACCGGAAAAAAACTTCTAACGCTCGGAGGGGGTCTTTCTCAAGCCTCAAAAAATTAATTTTTTTTTTTTTTTAAAACAGTATATACAATACATGTCATGACAAATTGCATAGTGAAACATATACATAAGCTCACACAATACCAGAAAATTAAACAAATATGATCAATACCTTATTAACCTTGATACTAGGTTGACTTATCTTTACTGAAAAATATCTGAATACAACTGAAAAACTGCAGCAAAACATACACAAAAACAAAAACTGCCTTTACCTAACCACACCTCAAACAATACCCATCTCCCTTCTCACACATGTTAAAAAAATTTAAAAACAAAATGGCAAAATAAAAATAAACAACATCATATTACATTCCATAAACACATAGGATCAAAACACTGTCTCTGCAAAAGTCTTACCCTATCAGTCCGAAGACCTGTTATCACTGTAATACACTAAATAACCTGAAACCATTACAGCACTACCATGTACACTTGTAAACCCCCGTTATTTTTTTTCATTCCTTTTTTTTTCATTTAAGGGCAGTAAAGCAATAGCAAAGAACTACAGACCAATAGCGCTAACGTCTCATATCATAAAAATCTTTGAAAGGGTTCTAAGAAGCAAGATCGCCACTCATCTTGATACCCATCATTTGCACAACCCAGGCAGCATGGGCTTAGAGCAGGTCGCTCCTGTCTGTCCCAACTACTTGACCACTACGACAAGGTCCTCGATGCTCTAGAAGACAATAATGCAGATGTTATATACACAGACTTTGCAAAGCCTTTGACAAGTGTGACCATGGTGTAATAGCATACAAAATGTGATAAAGGAAAAGAGGAAAAGTTGGTAGATGGATCTATAATTTCCTAACAAGTAGAACACAAAGAGTAGTAGTCAACAGAGTAAAGTCTGAGGCAGCTACTGTGAAAAGCTCTGTTCCACAAGGCACAGTACTCTCCCATCCTGTTCCTCATCCTCAAATCGGACAGTTAGTTTGATATCTTTATTATGCACCCCATACCCATCCTGTGGGCGGTAGTCAAAAGATTACAGAGGTAATAATGGGTCCAGGGACTGGACCCCAAAGTTTTGATAGCTGAACAAGTTACGAAGGTAATGAACTAACAAGCTACAAAGGTAATGAACTCACAAGTTACAAAGGTAATGAACTAACAAGCTACAAAGGTAATGAACTCACAAGTTACAAAGGTAATGAACTAGCAAGCTACAAAAGCAACTCAAGTTACAAAGGTAATGAACTAACAAGTACAAGGTAATGAACTCACAAGTTACAAAGGTAATGAAACATGTAAGTAATTTGCACTTACGTTTATAATGGTTACAATCATGAACAAATTATAAAGCAATGAACAATTCACTAGTCTACACCGGTCAGAACTGAATGAGTTCTTGTGCAAATTTTATTGTGGGTCACACACACACACATATACATACACACTTACATATACACATACACACATACACACACACATACACACACATATATACATACACACACACATACGCAATGAGATTAGTAAAGAAGTTGGAATAACAAGCATGTATAACAGGAAGGGCACTTGGAATGGATCAGGGAATACCTCACAGGGAGGCAACAACGGGTCATGGTGCGTGATGAGGTATCACAGTGGGCGCCTGTGACGAGCGGTGTACCGCAGGGTCAGTCCTAGGGCCAGTGTTATTCTTGGTATATGTAAATGACATGACGGACGAGATAGACTCAGAAGTGTCTCTTTTCGCAGATGATGTGAAATTAATGAGGAAAATCACATCGGAAAGAGGACCAAGCAGGACTTCAAACATACCTGGACAAGCTTGACATCTGTCTAGCAACTGGCTTCTCGAATTCAATCCCACCAAATGCAAAGTCATGAAGATCGGAGAAGGGCAAAGAAGACCGCTGACAGAGTACAGGCTAGGCGACAAAGGTACAAACCTCGGCAAAGGAGAAAGACCTTGGGGTGAGTATAACGCCGCACAGTCTCCGGAGGCACACATCAACCAGATAACTGCGGCAGCATATGGGCGACTGGCAAACCTAAGACTAGCGTTCCGTTACCTTAACAAGGAATCGTTCAAGACACTGTACACCGTGTACGTCAGGCCCATACTAGAATATGCGCCCGTCTGGAACCCACACGTAGTCAAGCACGTAAAGAAACTAGAGAAAGTGCAAAGGTTTGCGACAAGGTTAGTTCCACAGCTCAGGGGTCTGTCCTATGAAGAAAGGTTGAGGGAAATAGGACTAACAACACTGGAGGAAAGAAGGGTCAGAGGAGACATGATAACGACATACAAAATACTGTGGGGAATTGACAAGGTAGACAGTGACAGGATGTTCCAGAGAGGGAACACAGAAACAAGGGGACACAACTGGAAGCTGAAGACTCAGATGAGTCAAAGGGATGTTAGGAAGCATTTCTTCAGCCACAGAGTAGTCAGGAAGTGGAATAGTCTAGAGAAAGATATAGTGGAGGCAGGAACCATACATAGTTTTAAGACAAGGTATGATAAAGCTCATGGAGCAGGGAGAGCAGAGACCCAGTAGCGGACAGTGAAGAGGCAGGGCCAGGAGCTGAGTCTCGACCCCTGCAACCACAATTAGGTGAGTACAATTAGGTGAGTACACAACAGGCCCAGCCTTCAATCGACATGTGCATAGGACAAAATGGCAATCAACACACACACACACACACACGCACACACACACACGTGGCAATGCTTTATTTACAGGGAGCAAAGTCAGGGTATTTTTCCAGAATGGTCTGCAATATACCACTAGGGATAAAATACTTTGACATATCTTGAACATTTCTGAGTTGTCTCTGAATTCATTAATTTTGTCGCACTCCAGTACATAATGACGCAGGATGTGACAATAATCCAACTGACAAAGTTTACTTAGGCCCTTAACGAAAAACTCTACTTTTTATTTGTTTACCAATTGCGCTCATTTTTGGTGTACTATTAGAAGCTCATATAGAAGGAGCTGTGACGAAGTTTCAATAAAATCGGCCAAAAGCAAATGAACCACGCAAGATTTACTTAAAATTCCTAAAATTCCACTTAGGAGAGATATACTCCGAAGTGGTAGTTGGGAAAGTTGTTTTGACACTTCCTGCTGATAGAACACTTCTAAGTCTATTGTGTCAAGTGTACTTATTCTGTAATAAAGCTTATCTTCATTCTAAAAAAAATACAGTTTGTAGGTTTCTTGACATTTAGCAAAATATCGGACTTTTATCCCCACACAAATCTGAAAATATTTCTGATACTTCAAAAAGGTACACTCTACCTTGTAAAGTAGTCATTCTTCTATGTTTATTGTGACAATCACGTCAATTCTTTCATTATTAATCATTTAGTGCCCTCACAAAGGTAAATAACTTACTTCCGAGATAATGGCTGAAGCGCGCGGCACCCCGAGTCGTCGGAAAAAAACAATTTTTCCCGAAAAAATACTTGTTTTTTTTCCGCTGTTTTCATCATATACGAATGTCTACTACAGTTTACCATCGCTAGGTCCGTTTTCTCTCATATCAGGGTGTGAGAATGGGAAAAAATAATCCTTATGGGCGATCTTACCCTCCCACTACCAGCCGATAGACCGTCATATTATGCCACATAATATTTATTCTGGTGTGCTTTTCATGTTTCTGTGCTATTAATATGTCGCCTTATGTCATAATAGATCAATTGTAGTAAGTAAATAAACATTATTATTCATATTAGCGTAAGAAAAGAACAATTTGTTGGCTGGTGTGAGCTGGTCGCTACATCGTAATTTATGGCCTGTCAGCACTTCTTATCAGAGAGGGCCAGAGAAGGCTCTTGATTAGTTCTCAGGCCATATTAGCCCCGCCCACTCTCCTATGATATCAAATGGTGAATTTGAATTATATTAGAGAGAAAAATTGTGTGTGCGTGTGGCATTATAAACAGTAGTTAGACTGTTGGGTTTAGTCCTGACTCTTTCTCTTCTCCTTCAGCTCTTCCTCTCACCGGCTATTCTTCGTCTGTCCCCACTTCCCCCTCGCCCCTAGTGGGTCCTTACCTGAGAGTCTGAACTGAACTGAACTGTGTGCGTGTGTTAGTTACCATTTTGTCCTAGGCACATGTCGATTAGACACTAGGCCTGTTGTATATATGTGTGTGTGTGTGTGTGTGTGTGTGTGTGTGTGTGTGTACGAAACACTTCGAAATGTTTCGGCCCCGCCGGGAATTGAACCCGGGCCCTCCGTGCGTGTATGTACTCACCTAATTGTGGTTGCAGAGTCGAGACTCACCTCCTGGCCCCGCCTCTTCGCTGTCCGCTACTGGGTCTCTGCTCTCCCTGCTCCATGAGCTTTATGTGGTGCCACAGATGTTGAGCATGATGTCAGACTCAGACAGGTGTTGAGTATTTTACAAGAGCATAATGTAGTACTGAATAAGGATAAGTTAGTGTTGAAAGCCAGATCTATTGAATATCTGGGGTATGAAATTTCAGGGGAAGGTATTAAACCTTCTTCTCAGAAGGTGGATGCTCTTGTTAATTTACCTTCACCTACGTCCGTAGGAGAAGTTCAGTCCTTTGTGGGGATGGTGACGTATTATTGTAAATTTATTAAGAACTTTTCTTTAATTTTGGCACCACTGTATGATTTGTTAAAAAAGGGGGCTACATTTGAGTGGTCTACAGTGGAAGAGGAAGCTGTTCAAAGGATTAAAAAACAATTAGTGTTCAGCTTTGTAAACTAATTTTACAGGAGAGCATCCATTAATAATTGAGGTTGATGCTTCTTCTGTGGGTGTTGGATGTGTGTTAATCCAGGTAGTAAATGGCCAGGAAAAACCTGTGTATTTTGCTAGTAAGAAACTTTCTCCAGCAGAACAGAATTATTCTCAACTTGATAAAGAAGGTCTAGCTTTCGTGTTTGCTGTTAAGAAATTTATATATTTTTGCTAGGGAGAAAGTTTGTTGCTCGCACAGATCATAAACCATTGCTAGGGTTGTTTGGAAAAGGAAACATATTCCAGTAAATGCAAATGCCAGAATTCAGCGTTGGGCTCTGTTATTAGCTCAGTATGATTATTGTCATTCAAGGCTAGCAAGGAAAATGTTATTGCAGATGCATTTAGTAGATTACCTATTGAAGATCACAGCTTAGAGTCAGGTATACCTTCGGAATATGTGAGATTAGTAGAGTCCCTCGATTTCAAACACTTATCATTTGACAAAATCAAAGAGGGAACTGGGATAGATGCTGTATTATCCCAAGTAGTAAATAATGTTAAATATGGATGGTGTAAAAACAGTGTATTTTTTATCTGATTATAATTCAGTCAAATCAGATCTGACTGTTCATGATAATGTATTATTGTATATGAATAGAGTGGTAGTGCCTGTAAAATTGAGATGTAAGGTATTGGAGCATCTGCATATAGGTCATAATGGTATCAATGCTATGAAAGCAGAAGCTAGGCAGTGGGTCTGGTGGCCAAAGATGGACCAAGATATTGCAGAAGTGACAAAGAGTTGTCCCATTTGTTTTCAGAATTTTAAGCCACTTTCATCTCCTGTCCTATCTTGGCCCAGCACTGGGAAACCATGGTCTAGAGTGCATATAGACTATGCAGGTCCAGTTGAGGGCAAATATTTTTTGGTAATTGTGGATTCCTTTTTCAAAATTCTTAGATGTGCAAGTAACTAGTTCTATGACATCCACAGTTACTACTGAGTTACTGAGGAAATCCTTTTGTAATTTTGGGTTACCAGACATAGTTATGTCAGATAATGCGGCTTATTTTGTATCACAAGAGCTGGAAGGCTTCTTTAGTAAGAATAGTATTGAACATGTTACTCCAGCCCCATACCATCCATCATCAAATGGTCTGGCGGAGAGGGCGGTAAGGACATTGAAGGAAGGTTTACACAAGTTTACAAAAGGTTCTCTCAATACCAGATTATGTAGGTTCTTATATAACCATAGGAAAACTGTTTATTCCTCCACTAATAAGACACCAGCAGAAATGATGTTTCATAGGAATTTCAAAGTCCCTGTATCGGCTGTCAAATGTCATGTTAAAGAGGACAATTCATTGCCTAACATGCCTGCTGGTGACCTTCAAGGAGTGGTGAAGCATTTTAACGTTGACGATGCTGTGTATGCAAGGAACTTTGGGAAAGGTGACCCTTGGGTAGAAGGAAAAATTGTGGAGGTATTAGGGGTTAGGAATTACAAAGTGTTAATTAGAGGGTTTGGTAACATGATATGGAAAAGGCATATAGATCAGCTCATGCCAAGGTTTAGGAGTGGAGAGCAACCACTGATTCCAACAATACCAGAAGCAGTAAGGAGTGGTTTAGAGGAACTGCCCACAACAGATAATAATGGTAATAAACTTAAAGAGCAGGTTAGCATGCAGGAAGAACCTCCTTGGAGGTTTGATAAGGGAACCAGCCGGGTGAGAGAAGAGAAGGCACCTCAGGACAGTGCAAACCCTCCAATTCTCCGGCGTTCCAGCAGAGTTGTCAAACCTCCAGATAGGTTGGATTTATAAGTTGGATGATATAATGTAATTTAGAAAAGGAGGAATGTAAAGGGTTGGGAGCAGTAGGTGGATTAAATACTATGTTTGTTTGGTTCAGTCATTTATAATTGTTTTGTTATTGTCGTTGTTGTTATGGAGCGGCCATAGAGAGTACATTGTTATAGTTACTCTATCTTTGATTAACCTACAACCACTACAAATGAACTTATCCCCTGATTTAAATATAGGAACTACATTAGCCATCTTCCACATCTCTGGCACAACACCAGTTAGGATGGACGCATTAAACACACTCGTTAATGGCTGACTAATTTCCATCTTGCATTCTTTAAGTACCTTGCAAAACAACTCGTCGGGTCCCGGGGACTTACATTATAATAATAATACTTTATTTAGACATTGTACAATTATATATGGTAGATATAGTTATACATAGTAATTACATAGTTATTACTTAGTTATTAATGAGATGTACATTGTTTCAGTTTATCTATCTGTTTGATAACCATGTCCCTCGTGACAGTAATATTAGTTAATTTGAATTCATCAGGAACCGAATAATTGTTAATTTCTGGAATCTCATTTATGTTTTCCTGTGTAAAAACTGACAAAAAAAATAGTCATTAAATAGAGAACACATTTCCAGTTCGTTATCCGTCAGCTGTCCATTCCCAATTTTCAGAGGTCCTACTTTTTCCTTCACCTTCGTCCTAAATTGTTACGATATCCTCACTGCAGGCACTGGACAGGCACCTAAAGTCGGTACCTGACCAGCCAGGCTGTGGTTCGTACGTTGGACTGCGTGCGGCCAGCAGTAACAGTATTGAAGATTGGGTTGAACAAATATCTTGTTAGTGGGATGGAATGTGAAGGACCTGCCTAGTATGGGCCAACAGGCCTGCTGCAGTGTTCCTCCTTTCTTATGTTCTGGTTGATCAGGCTCTGATCCAACATGAGGCCTGGTCACAGACCGGGCCGCAGGGGCGTTGACCCCTGGAGCTCTCTCCAGGTATACTGCCAAGTATTGTGACACCATCCTCACTGCCAAGTATTGTGACGCCATCCTCACTGCCAAGTATTGTGACGCCATCCTCACTGCCAAGTATTGTGACGCCATCCTCACTGCCAAGTATTGTGATGCCATCCTCACTGCCAAGTATTGTGACGCCATCCTCACTGCCAAGTATTGTGATGCCATCCTCACTGCCGTTGCACTCTCAATCTCTCATGCCTCACCTTCACATTAATTAATCGAATATATGATGATAAAATATCAAGGCTGAGGGAATGACCTTATAATAATAATAATAATAATAATAATATCTTCATTTCTACAAGTACAAGGTATACAGGCCTAGCTGACATCAATGACATATTACTATATATAAAGCCACTTGTTTTGCAGAACATTTCGGGAAAATTAGGTCAATTTTGTCCCCAGGATGCGACCCACACCAGTCGACTAACACCCAGGTACCCATTTTACTGATGGGTGAACAGGGACAACAGGTGTAAGGAAGCGCCAAATGTTTCCACCCTTGCCGCGATTCGAACCACGGACCCTCAGCGTATTGGGCCCCTACTTAAACGGGATGGGTCCTACACAGATGACAGCAAGGAAATGAGTGAGTTACTAAAGTCCCAGTATGACTCAGTTTTTAGCGAGCCGCTAACCAGACGGAAAGTTGAAGACCTAAATGATTTTTTTATGAGAGTGCCACAGAACCTGGTAGACGCAAGCCTATCTGACATTACCCTGATGCCACATGACTTCGAATAGGCGATAAATGACATGCCCATGCACTCCGCTCCAGGCCCTGACTCATGGAACTCAGTGTTCATCAAGAACTGCAAGAAGCCCCTATCACGTGCTTTTAACATCCTATGGACTGATGAACCCACTGTGTGGCGAAACGTTTCCTCAATAAAGATACCCAAGTACTGCATATGTGTCTAATTTATAACTTGTCGGTTCTCTGAACCATTCATCTACATAATCAATTATTAATTGATTATGCTTCTCCCATGTTGATATTAGCTAGAGAAAGTTCTCTCCGACCCTTGGAGTTAATGCAAAATGAAGCTCTCAGAATTATTCTTGGCTGTCCCAAATCTACAAAGGTTCTTAATATGAGGAAGGAACTTGGTATTACTAGTATCAGTGATAGGATTGTTGATATTAACACTGTACTTGGTATTAGAATGTTAAAAAATGAACCAGACACTGTCACAATGAATCTTACTAAATGTCTAGAAGTAAATACTCACAGATCTAAATGGATTGTGAAAACATGCAATTACATTAAGTTTTACAACCTGCATGAATTGTATCACTGTAGGCAACAAGAGCATTTCACCCCTCCGTGGAAGATGTGTTCATTTAATATCACATACCTGCAAGTCCCTCCCAAGAAGCTCATTGCTAGTAATCCCTTCCTTAAATCACTTGTTAAAGCAACTGCCCAAGAAGAAATTTCTCGCCTAGCTGGTAGTTATAAGTTATCTCAAGTTATATACACTGATGTATCTAAACAGGAGTCTTCTGGCAGGGCTGCATCTGCTCTGGTTGCCACCTCCCTAGTTAAGAACAATAATATTTTTTTTTAACTAGGCATAAGAATTAACAACTGGGCGTCTACACTGCAAACTGAATTGTTTGCAATCCTAATGGCACTAAAGCTAACTTATGACACTGAGCTTGACTCTATCATCATTACTGATTCTATGTCATCATTGAAGGCTCTTGACTCATATAATGACTCTAACAGCATGCTCATTGGAGAAGCCAGGTATAGATACTAAAAAATCCGGGACAAAGGAATTAATGTACAATTGCTATGGATTCCGTCACACATTGGATTACTCCTTCATGATAAAGTTGATATGTTAGCCAAGAAGAGCACCCAGAAGGAGAATGTAGAATATAACTTTGGTATATCTGTGTCTAGCATTAGGAATAATATTAGGAGAGAAATAAATAATGAAAATGATTGCTATAGGAATGCAGTTAGAAGCCTGAGTAGATCTATAACCCACTATGATAACATGAACGTAGATAAGTATGTTTATAGAGCAACTTGCAATGTGAACAGACTGACTGATGTTGTAGTGGCCAGGCTTAGGCTTGGCTACAAGTTCTTGGCTAACATATTAACTTTATCATGAAGGAGTAATCCAATGTGTGATGGATTCCATAGCAATTGTACATTAATTCCTTTGTCCCGGATTTTTGAGTATCTATACCTGGCTTCTCCAATGAGCATGCTGTTAGTGATGAGAAGTTTCAATTACTCCGATATGGAAAACGTGAGGAAATTAAAATTTCATCGGAGTATAAAACAAATTCCAACCACACAATAGAGCGAAAAACTAACGTCAAAGACCTGGGAGTGATCATGACAGAGGATCTCACATTTAAGGACCATAACACTGTAGTAATCGCATCTGCCAGAAAAATGACAGGATGGATAATGAGAACCTTCAAAACCAGGGATGCCAAGCCTATGTTGACACTTTTCAGGTAGCTTGTTCTATCTAGGCTGGAATGTTGCTGCACACTAACTGCACCTTTCAAGGCAGGTGAAATTACTGACCTAGAAAATGTACAGAGAACCTTCACGGCACGCATAACTGCAATAAACCACCTCAATTACTGGGAACGCTTGAAGTTCCTAAACCTGTACTCCCTGGAACGCAGGCGGGAGAGATACATTATTATATACACTTGGAAAATCCTAGAGGGATTAGTACCAAACTTGCACACGAGAGTCACTCCCTACGAAAGCAAAAGACTCGGCAGAAGATGTAACATCCCCCAATGAAAAGCAGGGGCGCCACTAGCACATTGAGAGACAACACAATAAGTGTCAGGGGCCCAAGACTGTTCAACTGCCTCCCAGCATACATAAGGGGGATTACCAATAGACCCCTGGCTGTCTTCAAGCAGGCACTGGACAGGCAACTAAAGTCGGTGCCTGACCAGCCAGGCTGTGGTTCGTACGTTGGACTGTGTGCGGCCAGCAGTAACAGCCTGGTTGATCAGGCTCTGATCCAACATGAGGCCTGGTCACAGACCGGGCCGCAGGGGCGTTGACCCCTGGAATTCTCTCCAGGTAAACTCCAGGTATGAAGCGGGAGCTTTGCCTACCAGGCCACAGGCCACCTTAAACTCACTTCTTGAAGGCTGAGCGACTGACCTTAAACTCACTTCTTTAAGACTGAGGGACTGATCACCTCACAATGTCTCTCCACTACTGCTCGTCTCCAGTGTTTAGGTCACCTTTGTATTTCAACTGAAGAAACCTGCTCAGGAATAACGTCTCAGCTGTTACAGTGTGTCATACTTATCTACCACCATACTTAACTGTAACGATTTTTTTTGTGCGGGATGGGAGACTTTTTTTGAGGGGAGGACATTGTACAGTCCAGAAACTCCTAAGGAAAGGCGGGTCTATTGATAACCTGAAAAAAAAAAAATAAGTAAAATTCTTTCAGATAAATTTAAATGTATACAGATTCATGATTTATATAATCTTAGAAATATTTGCATTTAGCCTATTATAAAGGCATACAGATACGATCATTTACGATAATTTAACCTAGAACAGCACAAGTCAGAGATAATGATATTAAGGTTATAGTATATACCAAGATGTATATATATGTGTGTACTTTAATCCCTATTTATGGGAATAAGCATAGTGATGGTGTACAGGTTACAAACAACATTAATGACCCTCATATAACAGATTTAGTTATACGTAATAAAAGTTTAAGGCTTCCAGCAATGCCCTGCATAACCAGGGGCTTTATGTGAAGTATGTCAGTAGTGTCAACTTTTTGCTGAATCAATGTAAACTATGTACAAATAAATTTTATCACTTATCAATAGAGGAACCAGCACGTCGTAGTTCCACTGCGCATCAGGCGGTGTTCCCTCCCAGTCCCCAGGAAGGGTTCCGGGGCGGGGCTGAGGCAGTGGTCACAGTAGCCAGGTATGAAGGGTTCCGGGGCCGGGCTGAGGCAGTGGTCACAGTAGCCAGGTATGAAGGGTTCCGGGGCGGGGCTGAGGCAGTGGTCACAGTAGCCAGGCATAGATTAATAAAAAGAAAAGGCTGGGAAAGTAAGAGGGAGTGGAGCGGAGGGGCGGCCAGCCTTCTCAGCCCAGTGTCAGCAACTCACCCCGAGCAAAAACAAACCAAAAAATGAGTTCCTACAAGAACAATTTTGAATAATTTCCATATATTTATTTAGTTAAGCCAATATGGTATTTTTTTCAACTTCATTAATTACATATTCAAATTCAAATTCAAAATTCATTTTTTTATTTCTTTGCATAGTTTACAAAGTTATAAGGAGTTTATTTCCATGCATAGTTTACAATGTGTAATTACAATATTGATTTACTAAGTGCAAACAAAGTCACTATCATGCCGAGGCATTTCGGGCCGACAGGTATATATACAGGTATATACCTGTATATATACAGGTATCTACCGGTATATGTAAAGGTATATTCCGGTATATATACAGGTATATTCCGGTATATATACAGGTATATATACAAGTATATATACCTGTATATATACAGGTATATTCCGGTATACAGAAGTAATATTGATTTCTAGCAGGATATATCTAAGGTACCATTGGTGGTCCTTTCTGTCTATACGTACAACACACGGGATACAACACGCGGGATACAACACACGAGATACAACACACAAGCTACAACACACGAGCTACAACCACGAGATACAACACGAGATACAACACACGGGATACAACACACGAGATACAACACACGAGATACAACACACGAGATAAAACACACGAGATACAACACACGAGATACAACACACGGGATACAACACACGATATACAACACACGAGATACAGCACACGAGATACAACACACGAGATACAACACACGAGATACAACACATACTGGTTATGGGCGACTTCAACCACAGGGAGATCGATTGGGTAAACATAGTAGAGTTACAAGTGGAGAGGGTAACAGGAGTTGAATGGGAAAAGCCAAACTATAAAAGGGAGACTACACAGGTATGAGGACCTTCCTGCAGGAGGTTCAGTGGGACAGAGAATTGGTAGGAAAGTCAGTAAATGAAATGATGGAATACGTAACAACAAAATGGAAGGAGGCAGAGGAAATTTTTGTTCCCAAGGGAAACAGAAATAAAGGGAAGTCCAGAACGAGCCCTTGGTTTACCCAAAGGTGCAGGGAGGCAAAGACTAAGTGCGCTAGAGAATGGAAAAAGTACAGAAGGCAAAGAACCCAGGAAACGAGTATGCACAGATAAGGAGGGAAGCCCAGCGACAGTACGAAAATGACATAGCATCGAAAGTCAAGTCGGACCCGAAACTGCTGTATAGTCACATTAGGAGTAAGACAACAGTCAAAGACCAGGTGATCAGGCTGAGGAAAGAATGTGGGGAACTCACAAGAAACGATCAAGAGGTATGTGAGGAGCTCAACACGAGATTTAAGGAAGTATTTACAGTGGAGGCAGGAAGGACTCTGGGAAGACAGAACAGAGTGGGACACCAACAAGGAATATACCAAGTGTTGGATGACATACACACAACTGAGGAGGAGGTGATGAAGTTGCTCAATGACCTTGATACCTCAAAGGCGATGGGACCGGACATCTCCCCCTGGGTCCTAAGAGAGGAGCAGAGATGCTGTGTGTCCAAAAGCCACTATAGGTGAGAAGCAATGCAACACAAGACTATAAGAAGTCACACGTGACGATTCCATACAGGAAGAGAAGTGAAACAGAGGAAATGAGGAAATGTGGGATGATGGTGTATCTAGCATACCTTGTTCAGGCTGATATCTCCTGGTTAAGAAGGCAAATGTCTCAGTCTTGTCAGCGTATGGCATTTAAGGCAAATGTAGTTCCCATTTTAAGAAAGAAGACAGAAACGAGGCACTAAACTATAGACCAGTATAGTGTGCAAAGTAATGGAGAAGATAATAAGGAGGAGAATGGTTGAGCACCTGGAACGGCACAAGCTTATAAACAACAACCAGCATGGATTCATGGAAGGCAAATCCTGTGTCACAAACCTTCTGGAATTCTATGACAAAGTAACAGAAGTAAGACACGAGAGAGAGGGGTGGGTTGATTGCATTTTCTTGGACTGCAGGAAGGCCTTCGACACAGTTCCTCATAAGAGATTAGTGCAGAAGTTAAAGGATCAGGCGTGTATAACAGGAAGAACATAAGAACATAAGAAAGAAGGAACACTGCAGCAGGCCTACTGACCCATGCGAGGCATGTCCATCACTCCCCGGCGGCTTAGACCCGACCACCTGGAGTTAATCCTCTCCAGGTAGTCAGGTCACTTCCACTTAAGGAATTAGTACGGCATCTGACCTAGTAGCACAAGCTAGTCAGGTCCAACTCACACCCACCCACACCCACTCATGTATTTATCTAAACTATTTTTAAAACTACAGAACGTCCCAGCCCCTATGACGGTACTCGGGCGTTTGTTCCACTCATCCACAACTCTATTACCAAACCAGTGCTTTCCTATATCCTTCCTGAATCTGAACTTTTCCAACTTGAACTTGAAACCATTGCTGCGAGTCCTGTCTTGGCCATTTACATCCTCTTTATTTATTCCTGTTTTCCATTTATACACCTCAATCATATCTTCCCTAATTCTACGCCTTTCTAGAGAGTGCAGATTCAAGGCCCTCAGTCTATACTCATAGGGAAGATTTCTGATACATGGGATCAACTTTGTCATCCTCCTCTGTACATTTTCCAGTGCATTTATATCCATTCTGTAATAAGGGCACTGCATTGGATCAGAGAATACCTGACAGGGAGGCAACAACGGGTCATGGTACGTGATGAGGTATCACAGTGGGCGCCTGTGACGAGCGGGGTCCCACAGGGGTCAGTTCTAGGACCAGTGCTATTCGTGGTATATGTGAATGACATGACGGACGGGATAGACTCAGAAGTGTCTCTGTTCGCAGACGATGTGAAGTTAATGAGGAGAATTAAATCAGATGAGGATCAGGCAGGACTTCAAAGAGACATGGACATGCTGGACACCTGGTCCAGCAACTGGCTTCTCGAATTTAACCCCGTCAAATGCAAAGTCATAAAGATCGGGGAAGGGCAAAGAAGACCGCAGACAGAGTATAGGCTAGGTGGCCAAAGACTGCAAACCTCGCTCAAGGAGAAATATCTTGGGGTGAGTATAACACCAAGCACGTCTCCGGAAGCAAACATCAACAAGATAACTGCTGCACCATACGGGCGACTGGCAAACCTGAGAATAGCGAATCGTTCAAGACACTGTACACCGTGTACGTCAGGCCCATACTAGAGTATGCAGCGCCAGCCTGGAACCCGTACCTGGTCAAGCACGTCAAGAAATTAGAGAAAGTGCAAAGGTTTGCGAAAAGGCTAGTTCCAGAGCTAAGAGGAATCTCCTACGAAGGAAGGTTAAGGGAAGTCGGCCTGACAACACTGGAGGACAGGAGGGTTAGGGGAGACATGATAACGACATACAAAATACTGCGGGGAATAGACAAGGTGGATAGAGACAGGATGTTCCAGAGAGGGGACACAGAAACAAGGGGTCACAATTGGAAGTTGAAGACTCAGATGAGTCAAAGGGATGTTAGGAAGTATTTCTTCAGCCATAGAGTAGTCAAGAAGTGGAATAGTCTAGCAAATGATGTAGTGGAGGCAGGAACCATACATAGCTTTAAGACGAGGTATGATAAAGCTCATGGAGCAGGGAGAGAGAGGACCCAGTAGCGGTCAGTGAAGAGGCGGGGCCAGGAGCTGAGTATCGACCCCTGCAACCACAATTAAGTGAGTACAATTAGGTGAGTACAATAAGGTGAGTACACGAGATACAACACACGGGATACAACACACGGGATACAACACACGGGATACAACACACGGGATACAACACACGAGATACAAAACACGAGATACAACACACGAGATACAACACACGAGATACAACACACGGGATACAACACACGAGATACAAAACACGAGATACAACACACGAGATACAACACACGAGATACAACACACGAGATACAACACACGAGATACAACACACGATACAACACACGAGATACAACACACGAGATACAACACACGAGATACAACACACGAGATACAACACACGAGATACAACACACGAGATACAAAACACGAGATACAACACATGAGATACAACACACGAGATACAACACACGATACAACACACGAGATACAACACACGAGATACAACACTCGAGATACAACACACGAGATACAACACACGAGATACAACACACGAGATACAACACACGAGATACAACACTCACACATACAACACACGAGATACAACACACGAGATACAACACACGAGATACAACACACGAGATACAACACACGAGATACAACACACGAGATACAACACACGAGATACAACACACGAGATACAACACACGGGATACAACACACGAGATACAACACACGGGATACAACACACGAGATACAACACACGAGATACAACACACGAGATACAACACACGAGATACAACACACGAGATACAACACACGAGATACAACACACGGGATACAACACACGAGATACAACACACGGGATACAACACACGAGATACAACACATGAGATACAACACACGAGATACAACACACGAGATACAACACACGAGATACAAAACACGAGATACAACACACGGGATACAACACACGGGATGCAACACACGAGATACAACACACGGGATACAACACACGAGATACAACACACGAGATACAACACACGAGATACAACACACGAGATACAACACATGAGATACAACACACGAGATACAACACACGAGATACAACACACGAGACATGAACATAACACAAGACACAGATCACTCTTCGATGTTCCTTGCGTCCATCTCACACTATGCAAAAACGCAATGCACATTAAAGGCCCAAAAATTTGGAATTTATTACCTATGATTACCAAAGAAACCTGGTCTATATATCAATTCAAAACGCTGCTAAAAAACCACCTACTCACCCAAAACTAAATACCCACTACTTTTCATTACCTACAAAGTTAATAAATCACTTTCCACTGCCTCAAAATAACAATATTCACTGTGTTACTCCCTTAGCCTCAAAACCCCTACATAATTGCTCAAAGAAAAATAATTTCTCAAACATAATCTAGTACAAATGTTGAAACTTATACCTCATAATGTATAAACCTGTTATAATTAATACATCCTAATCTAACTTTGTTCCTACAGCATTACCAAATAAAGAAATCCATTCTCATGTACCCTTGTGCTCCTTGTAACTCATCTCATGACCATATAAACTGTTGTTACAACACAAATAATCGATTTGATTTGTTTAATATGATTTAATAAATTTATTAATACAAAGACCTGGGAGTAATCATGTCAGAGAATCTCACCTTCAAGGACCATAACACCGTAGCAATCGCATCTGCTAGAAAAATGACAGGATGGATGATGAGAACCTTCAAAACCAGGGATGCAAAGCCCATGTTGACACTTTACAAATCGCTTGTTCTATCTAGGCTGGAATATTGCTGCACACTAACTGCACCTTTCAAGGCAGGTGAAATTGCTGACCTTGAAAATGTGCAGAGAACCTTCACGGCACGCATAACTGCGATAAACCATCTCAATTACTGGGAACGCTTGAAGTTTCTAAACCTGTACTCCCTAGAATGCAGGCAGGAGAGATAATAATAATAATAATAATAATAATAATAATAATAATAATAATAATAATACTTTATTGAGACATGGTACAATGATACATGGTAGACAAGAAATATAGTTATTAATGAGATGTACATGCCAAAAGCCCCTAATATGCTGTGCATTGCGGGCATTCTTAGGTCTACTTAATTCTAGACTACATGGTAAAAAGTTATAGTTGATAATTTATAAAATAAGTATAATTGCGTATCTAAGTTATAAAGTTTGAATATAAGTTGAACATATCAATTACATTGTTATATACACGTGGAAAATTCTCGAGGGATTAGTACCAAACTTGCACACGAAAATCACTCCCGATTGTTCAACTGCCTCCCAGCATACATCAGGGGGATTACCAACAAACCCCTGGCTGTCTTCAAGCAGGCACTGGACAGGCACCTAAAGTCGGTACCTGACCAGCCAGGCTGTGGTTCGTACGTTGGACTGCGTGCGGCCAGCAGTAACAGCCTGGTTGATCAGGCTCCGGTCCAACATGAGGCCTGGTCACAGACCGGGCCGCGGGGGCGTTGACCCCTGGAATTCTCTCCAGGTAAACTCCAGGTAGATAATAAATTACTAATAATCACTACAATTACCTAACCTTAATATCAGTATAATCATTGTGTCACTATTGAGTAAGACCTATCATAAGACTGCCTGAAAAGCCTAGGCATATTATTGGTTATCTTTTAATATCTACTCCATAAAATGTATTAATACTATAAGTATACCCCACTTTGTAATATTACTAGAAATAAATTTTTGATTTTGATTGATTTTGATTTGATTTTGACATATAAAACTGTAATGATCCAAAATTATAAAACTATTATGTTTCAAAATGTCATGTTCAAATTTATTCAAATTTCATAGCTTAAATACTCAACTATACTTATATTGTGAATTGTTTACTATAATTCTTACCATTTAGTTTTAAGTTAATTTTAAGTCTGCCCACAATGCTCTGCATATTAGGGGCTTTTGGCATGTACACCTCTTGTAATAATAATAATAATAATAATAATAATAATAATAATATCTTTATTTACTACAAGTACATGTACATGGTATACAGGCCTAGCTGACATCAATGACATACTACTATATAGAAAGTCCCTTGTTATGCTGAGCATTTCGGGCAGATTAGGTCAGTGTCCTAGGATGCGACTCACACCCAGGTACCCATTTTACTGATGGGGAACATAGACAACAGGTGTAAAGAAACACGCCCAATGTTTCTGCTCTGGCTGGGAATCGAACCCAGGCCCTCGCCGTGTGAAGCGAGAGCTTTAGCCACCAGACCACCATAACCCATTGTACATCTTTGTATCTTGTCACAATAAACTATTATTATTATTATTATTATTATTATTATTATTATTATCATTATTATTATTATTATTATTATTATTATTATTATTATTATTATTATTATTATTATTATTATTATTATTATCTGTGTGTCTCCCAAACTGGCAGTTTGGGAGATACACAGATGATGATCAAACTAAATGCAAATTATGTGATCAGGCATATGGTCACTGTCTTGAACACTATGTGCTTAATTGTCCACTTATTGAGGAATACAGAGATAGACAGTATAATAATCTATGTGACATGTCAAGATATCTTATTAATGAAAATAAGATACCAGATATACTAAGCAAATTTCCTAAATTTGCTTGTAACAGATAAGTGAACTGTAGATATAAATCCATATGTACAATTGTTAACCCTTTTGGGGCCTAGTGCCTAGGCCTTTTGTGTATCCATATGCTCTTGCGCTACCGTCCACAGGATGGATATGGGGTGCACAATAAACTAGCCACTTCGGTGGCAAAATCTAATCTATCCCAAACTGCCAGAAGTACTTGTAGCCAAGCCTAAGCCTGGCCACTACAACATCAGTCAGTCTGTTCACATTGCAAGTTGCTTCATAAACATACTTATCTACGTTCATGTTATCATAGTGGGTTATAGATCTACTCAGGCTTCTAACTGCATTCCTATAGCAATCATTTTCATTATTTATTTCTCTCCTAATATTATTCCTAATGCTAGACACAGATATACCAAAGTTATATTCTACATTCTCCTTCTGGGTGCTCTTCTTGGCTAACATATCAACTTTATCATGAAGGAGTAATCCAATGTGTGATGGAATCCATAGCAATTGTACATTAATTCCTTTGTCCCGGATTTTTGAGTATCTATACCTGGCTTATCCAATGAGCATGCTGTTAGAGTCATTATATGAGTCAAGAGCCTTCAATGATGACATAGAATCAGTAATGATGATAGAGTCAAGCTCAGTGTCATAAGTTAGCTTTAGCGCCATTAGGATTGCAAACAATTCAGTTTGCAGTGTAGACGCCCAGTTGTTAATTCTTATGCCTAGTTCAAATTTATTATCTTATGCCTAGTTCAAATTTATTATCGTTCTTAACTAGGGAGGTGGCAACAAGAGCAGATGCAGCTCTGCCAGAAGACTCCAAGTGTTCAAATAACCGCACAAAACTCACTTCATAACATAAAATGCGTGGAAAATTGGCTGACGGGTATGAGAAGCAGGCCTATAACTCTTCCAGATAACGTAGGCCTGTTACATTAGATATATATATATATATATATATATATATATATATATATATATATATATATATATATATATATATATATATATATATATATATATATAGTGTAAATTCTTAAGGCATGATATTAATGGTAATAATATCATATAAGATAATGAAGGATGGTGGGTGAGAGAAGCACAAAATCTAACGGTTACTTCTTGAAGGATCAAAGGTAAGGAAGGTTTGTGTGTATGGTCATACGGGCAGAGGGTAATTTAAATGTCTATTACATATGCAGACACCCATCCCCTCCCTACTCTGAATTATCGCAACATAAAAAGTATGGTAGCTACACCAGGAAGCAACAAAAAATCTTCTATTTAGCATATTATTATTTCGGTTGTAGAATTGCTTTTAAATTATATATTTAATATCGCACTCAATATATAATATGTATAGTAAGGTAGACATAAACATATAGGGTAAGGGAGAATGAAAAATTGTCTTGGCTTATTACTTCAAAAGAATAGATAAATCAAATAAAAGCGGGAACTAAATAGTAAATTCGGATTCCTCCAGATTCTCGTCCCAAGCTTGTCTGTAAACTCCATATCGATTTGTATACAATCAAACTGTTAATTATGACCTCCACTTTAAGCATATATTTAGTACACACATTAAAGTTCCATGTGTGTTTTTGTAATCCATATATGTTTCATGAGGTTATTTATGATAATTAAGGTTACTATAGACAATAAAAGGGGACGAGAATGAAAGTTGTCGGTGTTTATCCATGCTTACGGCACGACCAGCCAATCATATCTCAGTTCTTACTGAAGCTCCTCTTTTGATTTGTTATTTCGTGTTGTTGTTGTTGCCTCTCGCAGCTTACTGTTGGAAGTGGTTTATTTTGGTCTGTGACCGCCTGCACCTCCACAAAATAATCACAGAAAACAACGTTTTAGTTGCCCCAAGGTTGACTAGAGTAGTTAAATAGGTGATAGTAATAGTGAGAGGCAGTCAGGAGTGAGTGAGGCTGCTCTCAGACCTTAATAAAACTATTACTCGACTATTATAGTTGACTGGGCATCCACTAGTGTACTGCCTTCCGGGGAAAGTTTTAATTACTCCAAGTTTACAATAGATCTACAAAATTGTCACCTGGTAGCTATAAACAAGTATAGTTTAGCAGTATACAGTCAGTAAGTATTGAGGTCAAGCAAGATGTTAAACCATGCAGCGTGTCCGTGGTCAGTTGTGGAAATAATCAAGGACCATAATGGAAATAAGTCGCTTGTCTTGATGTACTGGTTATCCTAAGTTACCTACACATATATGTTACTATGTAGGATAATTTGTGTAAGTGTATTTATGTACTTGTACATAAATAAAACTTAATATAGTCCGTGGTAGCACTGAGACCACGGTGTTAAGAGATTTGTTGGGATTTTTAACCCAGGGTAATATTAGCCACCCAGGATAATATTAGCAACCCAGGGTAGTGTGTTACCCACCCAGGATAACCCAGGGTAGTATTAGCCACCCAGGATAACCCAGGGTAGTATTAGCCACCCAGGATAACCCAAGGTAGTATTAGCCACCCAGGATAACCCAGGGTAGTATTAGCCACCCAGGATAACCCAGGGTAGTGAGTGTTAGCCACCCAGGATAACCCAGGGTAGCGAGTGTTAGTCACCCAGGGTAGTATTAGCCACCCAGGATAAACCAGGGTAGTGAGTGTTAGCCACCCAGGATAACCCAGGGTAGTATTAACCACCCAGGATAACCCAGGGTAGTATTAGCCACCCAGGATAACCCAGAATAGTATTAGCCACCCAGGATAACCCAGGGTAGTATTAGCCACCCAGGATAACCCAGGGTAGTATTAGCCACCCAGGATAACCCAGGGTAGTATTAGCCACCCAGGGTAGTATTAGTCACCCAGGGTAGTATTAGCCACCCAGGATAACCCAGGGTAGGGATGTTAGCCTCCCAGGGTAGTATCATCCACCCAGGATAACCCAGGGTAGTGAGTATTAGCCACCCTGATAACCCAGTGTAGTATTAGCACCCAGGATAACCCAGGGTAGTATTAGCTACCCAGGATAACCAGGGTAGTATTAGCCTCCCAGGATAACCCAGGGTAGTATTCTAGCCCAGGATAACCCAGGGTAGTATTAGCCACCCAGGATAACCCAGGGTAGTATTAGCCACCAGGATAACCCAGGGTAGTATTAGCCACCCAGGGATAACCCAGGTAGGGTGTGTTAGCCTCCCAGGGTAGTATCAGCCACCCTGGATAACCCAGGGTAGTGAGTATTAGCCACCCTGGATAACCCAGGGTAGTATTAGCCTCCCAGGATAACCCAGGGTAGTATTAGCCACCCAGGATAACAGGGTAGTATTAGACACCCAGGATAACCCAGTGTAGTATTAGCCACCTAGGATAACCCAGGGTAGTGTTCGCCACCCAGGATAACATAGGGTAGGGAGTGTTAGCCACCTAAGATAACCCAGGGTAGGGAGTGTTAGCCACCCAGGATAACCCAGGGTTGGGAGTGTTAGCCACCCAGGATAACCCAGGGTAGGGAGTGTTAGCCACCCAGGATAACCCAGGGTAGGGAATGTTAGCCACCCAGGATAACCCAGGATAGGGAGTGTTAGCCACCCAGGATAACCCAGGGTAGGGAGTGTTAGCCACCCAGGATAACCCAGGGTAGGGAGTGTTAGCCACCCAGGATAACCCAAGGTTTGGAGTGTTAGCCACCCAGGATAACCCAGGGTTTGGAGTGTTAGCCACCCAGGATAGCCCAGGGTTTGGAGTGTTAGCCACCCAGGATAGCCCAGGGTTTGGAGTGTTAGCCACCCAGGATAGCCCAGGGTTTGGAGTGTTAGCCACCCAGGATAACCCAGGGTAGGGTGTTAGCCACTCAGGATAAACCAGGGTAGGGAGTGTTAGCCACCCTGGAAAACCCAGGATAGGGAGTGTTAGCCACCCAGGATAACCCAGGGTAGGGAGTGTTAGCTACCCAGGATAACCCAGGGTAGGGAGTGTTAGCCACCCAGGATAACCCAGAGTAGGGAGTGTTAGCCACCTAGGATAACCCAGGGTCGTATTAGCCACCCAGGATAACCCAGGGTAGTGTTCGCTACCCAGGATAACCCAGGGTAAGAAGTGTTAGCCACCCAAGATAACCCATGGTAGGGAGTGTTAGCCACCCAGGATAACCCAGGGTTGGGAGTGTTGGCCACCCGGGATAACCCAGGGTAGGTAGTGTTAGCCATCGAGGATAACCCAGGGTAGTATTAACCTCCCAGGATAACCCAGGGTAGTGTTAGCCACCCAGGATAACCCAGGGTAGTATTAGCCACCCAGGATAACCCAGGGTAGTATTAGCCACCCAGGATAACCCAGGGTAGTATTAGCCACAAGGATAACCCAGGGTAGTATTAGCCACCCAGGATAACTCAGGGTAGTATTAGCCACCCAGGATAACCCAGGGTAGGAGTGTTAGCCTCCCAGGGTAGTATCATCCACCCAGGATAACCCAGGGTAGTGAGTATTAGCCACCCTGATAACCCAGTGTAGTATTAGCTACCCAGGATAACCCAGGGTAGTATTAGCCACCCAGGATAACACAGGGTAGTATTAGCCTCCCAGGATAACCCAGGGTAGTATTATCCACCCAGGATAACCAGGGTAGTATTAGCCACCCAGGATAACCAGGGTAGTATTAGCCACCCAGGATAACCCAGGGTAGGGGTACCAGGGTGTGTTAGCCTCCCAGGGTAGTATCAGCCACCTGGATAACCCAGGGTAGTGAGTATTAGCCACCCTGGATAACCCAGGGTAGTATTAGCCTCCCAGGATAACCCAGGGTAGTATTAGCCACCCAGGATAACAGGGTAGTATTAGACACCCAGGATAACCCAGTGTAGTATTAGCCACCTAGGATAACCCAGGGAGTGTTGCCACCCGGGGGGGGGGGGGGGGGGGGGGGGGGGGGGGGGGGGGGGGGGGGGGGGGGGGGGGGGGGGGGGGGGTTTTTTTTTTTTTTTTTTTTTTTTTTTTTTTTAGCCACCCAGGAAACCCAGGATAGGGAGTGTTAGCCACCCCAGGATAACCCAGTAGGTATGGAGTGTTAGCCACCCAGGATAACCCAAGGTTTGGAGTGTTAGCCACCCAGGATACCCAGGGTTTGGAGTGTTAGCCACCCAGGATAGCCCAGGGTTTGGAGTGTTAGCCACCCAGGATAGCCCAGGGTTTGGAGTGTTAGCCACCCAGGATAACCCAGGGAGGAGTGTTAGCCACCCAGGATAACCCAGGGTAGGAGTGTTAGCCACCCTGGAAAACCCAGGGTAGGGAGTGTTAGCCACCCAGGATAACCCAGGGTAGGGAGTGTTAGCTACTCAGGATAACCCAGGGTAGGGAGTGTTAGCCACCCAGGATAACCCAGAGTAGGGAGTGTTAGCCACCTAGGATAACCCAGGGTCGTATTAGCCACCCAGGATAACCCAGGGTAGTGTTCGCTACCCAGGATAACCCAGGGTAAGTTTAGCCACCCAAGATAACCCATGGTAGGAGTGTTAGCCACCCAGGATAACCCAGGTTGGGAGTGTTGGCCACCGGATAACCAGGGTAGGTAGTGTTAGCCATCGAGGATAACCCAGGGTAGTATTAACCTCCCAGGATAACCCAGGGTAGTGTTAGCCACCCAGGATAACCCAGGGTAGTATTAGCCACCCAGGATAACCCAGGGTAGTATTAGCCACCCAGGATAACCCAGGGTAGTATTAGCCACAAGGATAACCCAGGGTAGTATTAGCCACCCAGGATAACTCAGGGTAGTATTAGCCACCCAGGATAACCCAGGGTAGGGAGTGTTAGCCTCCCAGGGTAGTATCATCCACCCAGGATAACCCAGGGTAGTGAGTATTAGCCACCCTGATAACCCAGTGTAGTATTAGCTACCCAGGATAACCCAGGGTAGTATTAGCCACCCAGGATAACACAGGGTAGTATTAGCCTCCCAGGATAACCCAGGGTAGTATTATCCACCCAGGATAATCCAGGGTAGTATTAGCCACCCAGGATAACCCAGGGTAGTATTAGCCACCCAGGATAACCCAGGGTAGGGTGTGTTAGCCTCCCAGGGTAGTATCAGCCACCCTGGATAACCCAGGGTAGTGAGTATTAGCCACCCTGGATAACCCAGGGTAGTATTAGCCTCCCAGGATAACCCAGGGTAGTATTAGCCACCCAGGATAACAGGGTAGTATTAGACACCCAGGATAACCCAGTGTAGTATTAGCCACCTAGGATAACCCAGGGTAGTGTTCGCCACCCAGGATAACATAGGGTAGGGAGTGTTAGCCACCTAAGATAACCCAGGGTAGGGAGTGTTAGCCACCCAGGATAACCCAGGGTTGGGAGTGTTAGCCACCCGGGATAACCCAGGGTAGGTAATGTTAGCCACCGAGGATAACCCAGGGTAGTATTAGCCACCCAGGATAACCCAGGGTAGTGTTAGCTTCCCAGGATAACTCAGGGTAGGGAGTGTTAGCCATCCAGGATAACCTGGGGTAGTGAGTGTTAGCCACCCAGAATAACCTGGGGAGGGAGTGTTAGCCACCCAGGGTAGTATTAGCCACCCAGGATAACCCAGGGTAGTATTAGCCACCCAGAATAACCCTGCATAGGGAGTGTTAACCACCCATGATAACACATGGTAGTATTAGCCTCCCAGGATAACTCAGGGTAGGGAGTGTTAGCCATCCAGGATAACCTGGGGTAGTGAGTGTTAGCCACCGAAAATAATCTGTGGAGGGAGTGTTAGCCACCCAGGATAACCCAGGGTAGTATTAGCCATACAGGATAATGCAGGGTAGGGGGTGTTATCCACTCAGGATAACCCAGGGTAGGGAGTGTTAGCCACCCAGGATAACCTGGGGTAGGGAGTGTTCACCTCCCAGGGTATAGAGTATTAGCTACCCAGGATAATCTAGAGTAGTGAGTGTTAGCTACCCAAGATAACCCAGGGTAGGAAGTGTTAGCCACCCAGGATAACCCAAGGTAGTGAGTGTTAGCCACCCGGATAACCCAGGGTAGTGAGCATTAGCCACTTAGGTTTTCAAGGGTAGTGAGCATTAGCCACCCTGGTTTTCCAGGGTAGTGAGCATTAGCCACCTAGAATAACCCAGGTAGTGAGTGTTAGCCACCCAGGATAACACAGGGTATGGAGTGTTAGCCACCCAGGATAACCTAGGGTAGTGAGTGTTAGCCACCCAGGATAACCCAAGGTAGTGAGTGTTAGCCACCCAGGATAACCTAGGGTAGTGAGTGTTAGCCACCCAGGATAACCTAGGGTAGTGAGTGTTAGCCACCCAGGATAACCCAGGGTAGTGAGAATTAGCCACCCAGGATAACCCAGGGTAGTGAGCATTAGTCACCCAGGATAAGCCAGGGTAGTGAGTGTTAGCCACCTTGGATAACCCAGGGTAGTGAGCGTTAGCCACCCAGGATAGCCCAGGGAGTGTATTAGCCACCAAGGATAACCCAGAGTAGTGAGTGTTAGCCACCCTGGATAACCAAGGGTAGTGAGCATTAGCCACCCAGGATAACCCAGGTAGTGAGTGTTAGCCACTCAGGATAACCCAGGGTAGGGAGTGTTAGCTCCCCAGAATAATCCAGGGTATGGAGTGATAGATACCCAGGATAACCCAGGGTAGTGAGCATTAGTCACTCAGAATAACCCAGGGTAATGAGTGTTAGCCACCTAGGATAACCCAGGGTAGTGAGTGTTAGCCACCCAGGATTACCCAGAGTAGTGAGTGTTAGCCACCCAGGATAACCCAGGGTAGTGAGCATTAGCCACCCAGGATGACCTAGGGTAGTGAGTGTTAGCCACTCAAGATAACCCAGGGTAGGGAGTGTTAGCCACCCAGGATAACCCATGGTAGTGAGTGTTAGCTACCCAGGATAGCATCATTGATGACTGTCTGACTTATTTCCATTAGGGTTTTCAATGTTGTCCCCCATGATTCCGCCCACACCAGTCAACTAACACTCGTGTACCTACTTAATGCTAGGTGAACAGGGGCAGCAGGTGTATACCTGGAGTATACCTGGAGAGAGTTCCAGGGGTCAACACCCCTGCGGCCCGGTCTGTGATCAGGCCTCATGTTGGATCAGAGCCTGATCAACCAGACTGTTACTGTTGGCCACACGCAGTCCAACGTACGAACCACAGCCCGGCTGGTCAGGTAGCGACTTTAGGTGCCTGCCCATTGCCTGCTTGAAGATAGCCAGGGGTTTGTTGGTAATCCCCCTGATGTATGCTGGGAGGCAGTTGAACAGTCTTGGGCCCCTGTCACTTATTGTGTTGTCTCTCAACGTGCTAGTGGTACCCCTGCTTTTCATTGGGGGGATGTTACATTGCCTCCCGAGTCTTTTGCTTTCGTAGGGAGTGACTCTCGTGTGCAAGTTTGGTACTAATCCCTCGAGAATTTTCTTGCCTGCGTTCTAGGGAGTACAGGTTTAGGAACTTTAAGCGTTCCCAGTAATTGAGGTGTTTTATCGCAGTTATGCGTGCCATGAAGGTTCTCTGCACATTTTTTAGGTCAGTAATTTCACCTGCCTTGTAAGGTGCAGTTAGTGTGCAGCAATATTCCAGCCTAGATAGAACAAGCGACCTGAAAAGTGTCAACATGGGCTTGGCATCCCTGGTTTTGAAGGTTCTCATTATCCATCCTGTCATTTTTCTAGCAGATGTGATTGCTACTGTGTTATGGTTGCGCTGTATGACCCTTGTGGTTTAGCGCTTCTTTTGATTATAATAATAATAATACGGTGTTATGGTCCTTGAATGTGAGATCCTCTGACATGATCACTCCCAAGTCTTTGACAATAGTTTTTCGCTCTATTGTGTGGTTGGAATTTGTTTTGTACTCCGATGAGATTTTAATTTCCTCACGTTTTCCATATCTGAGTAATTGAAATTTCTCATCATTGAACTTCATATTGTTTTCTGCATCCCATTTAAAGATTTGGTTGATGTCTGCTTGGAGTCTTGCAGTGTCTTCAACGGTGGACACTGTCATGAAGATTCGGGTGTCATCTGCAAAGGAAGATACTGCACTATGGCTTATATCCCTGTCTATGTCCGATATGAGGATGAGGAACAGGATGGGAGCGAGTACTGTGCCTTGTGGAACAGAGCTTTTCACTGTAGCCGCCTCAGACTTTACTCTGTTGACTATTACTCTGTGTTCTACTTGCTAGGAAATTATAGATCCATCTACCAACTTTTCCTGTTATTCCTTTATCATGCATTTTGTGTGCTATTACACCATGGTCACACTTGTCAAAGGCTTTTGCAAAGTCTCTGTATATAACATCTGCATTCTGTTTGTCTTCTAGAGCATCCAGGACCTTGTCGTAGTGGTCCAGTAGTTGGGACAGACAGGAGCGACCTGCTCTAAACCCATGCTGCCCTGGGTTGTGTAATTGATGGGTATCTAGATGGGTGGCGATCTTACTTCTGAGAACCCTTTCAAAGATTTGTATGATATGGGACGTTAGCGCTTTTGGCCTGTAGTTCTTTGCTATTGCTTTACTGCCCCCTTTGTGGAGTGGGGCTATGTCTGTTGTTTTTAGTAACTGCACGTGATAGGGGCTTCTTGCAGTTCTTGATGAACATGGAGTTCCATGAGTCTGGGCCTGGAGCGGAGTGCATGGACATGTCATTTATTGCCTTTTTGAAGTCATTTGGCATCAGGGTAATGTCAGATAGGCTTGCGTCTACCAAGTTCTGTGGCACTCTCATAAAAAATTAATTTAGATCTTCGACTTTTAGTCTGGTTAGCGGCTCGCTAAAAACTGAGTCATACTGGGACTTTAGTAACTCACTCATTTCCTTGCTGTCATCTGTGTAGGACCCATCCCGTTTAACCCTTAAACTGTCCACACGTAGATATACGTTGACTCGCGTACTGCTCCGAACGTAGATCTACGTTTTTTTTCAAATGCTTTTAAAATTGCCACGATAAGTCTGAGTTGGCTAGAGATTAGAGAATGGGTCTGTGCACTCAGTGTGTGCAGTATTGCAATATTTGGGAATGACAAAAAAAATGCTCTTTTCATTTTAAAGAAAACGAACAATTTATTTTTTTCTCAAAATATTCAGTCAGCTAAGAGAGACAACGTATATCTACGTGTGGACAGTTTAACCCTTTTGGGGTTATGGTCGTACAAGTACGTTTTACGCACTGTGGTTATTGATGTACTAGTATGCCTAAATTCTAGCGCCCTCAAATCAAGCAGAAACAGGCTGTTAGGCCTAGATGTGATAGAATGGGTCTGTGCGGTCAGTGTGCGCAGTATAAAAAAATTCCTGCACCACACAGTGCATAATGAGGAAAAAAAAACTGACCGTTTTTTTCGATTAAAACAGCGACTTTGCAGTCGATTTTCGTATGGTATTTATTGATGTATTCTCGTTTTCTTGGTCTCATTTGATAGAATGGAAGATATATTACAGAAATAGAGATGATTTTGATTGGTATGACAATGACAAGTACCTTGAAATTGAGCTCAAAGTAGCGAAAATGTTCGATTTTTGACGATGTTCAAGAGTAAACAAATCACACCATGCGTTCAATACACATCAACTGGCGAGTCTTATATTCATGCACAAGTGCTCTGATATTATTTATACCATTTTTACAATGATGCAGTTGTATACATAACAGTAAATCTTCTATTTTTGTGAGAATAAAAACTCAAAATGGAAAGCAAAAGTAATGGAACAAGGGCCTGGAGACGTGGCTGATGAACAGAGAACATGTTATTTTAGTGCCAGGAATGTCTGCCTTGTTTACTCTGGACCCTATTTTGAAATTGGCATCGTTTGAAATTTGTGTGAAATTGGAAAATTGCCATTTTCTGACCACTATTTTGGGTAGATGAAATTGGTAAATAGGCAGTTTCATCTACTCATTCGATAGAAGAAATGGAGTTCTAGCGAAATAGCTATAATTTTAGGAGACTGAAACATTGGAATTTGTCGAAAATAGGGCTCGAAGTGGGTGAAATCGCCGATGCGTCAGTGTCATAGATACCGATAACTTCGCGAAAGCATAATTTCGTTAGTTTTCGATCAAATTTCATAATTTTGGTGGCGTTATGATCGGAAAAAGATTCTCTGTCATTTCATAAGAATTTTTTTTTTTTTTTTCCAAAAATTTTTTCGACACCAGGAACACTTTCCTGAGAAGGCCTGTCGACCCCCAAAGGGTTAATTATAATATTTTGACTAGATCTCTATTGTAATAATGTAAAATAATGAATAATTAAAATTTACCACTCCATAACCTGTGTCTAGTTTTAAGTAGTGTGTGAGCATTGATTAGTCTGCCCAAAATGCTCAGGCATGTTAGTGGCTTTCTTTGCACTTAACATTTTGTGAAATGTAAATCATACATTGTAACTTTTGCAAAGAAATAAACATTTGTGTTTGTAGTATTTGTATTCAGGTGGAACAAATTACCTCTTATGTACACACACAACCCGCACATATAAAAGGAGAGGAGCTTAGGACGACGTTTCGGTCCGACTTGGACCATTTACAAAGTCACACTTTGTAAATGGTCCAAGTCGGACCGAAACGTTGTCCTAAGCTCCTCTCCTTTTATATGTGTGGGTTGTGTGTGTATTGTTCCAGTCACGGTATTGTGCCTTTTTTGGTTACCTATGTCTTTCCCAACACCAATGATCTCTAGTCCTAAATGAGGAATCTTGTAGATACCTTCTGGACAATTTCAGATCTTAAAGTTTTGCATTAACTTTATTTCATTAAATGGGCAATATTTCTGGTGTTGTCAGTTTTATGAATTGTACTGTACAGTATTTTATAACTTTACTTGCCTTGTGAAAGAAATATTTAGACACTGTGAATAAGTTTTTTTCTAAAGCTACAATAAGGTTTTTATTATTCAGTGACTCTAAGTACAGATGAAACTATAAATAAAACACAGAAGAAAAACTTATTTTATGCAATGGTTTATTTGTTTATTGCTGAGGCACATGCTTTACTAATACTGTACTGTGCCTTACTGTAATAAAATATTAAATACTATAATTTTGTATGTCATTAAACTCTTGCATTGCAGTGCCTGAAGAAGAGAGTACCAGTGCCCAGTGTGTGGAAACAACCTCTGTGTTGAATAGAGGTAACCCGAGCCAGAACAGCTGCCCGTTAACATTGAAGCTTAATGCCGAAGAATTCGAGGAAAAGAATAGTGTTGTTGAGAATGACATAGGAGTCTTGGAGGAAGAAAATGTAATATCAGATGATCAAGCCCTTTCTGCAGAGAATGGCAGCTTAACTCAAGTCTGTGATAATTTAGTTTCTGAGTTTGGAGCATCTTTGTGTGAGTTCAGTGATAGAGTTGTCTCTTGTGATACTGCTGCACAAAAACCCAGAGAATCACACTTAGGTGAGAAGCAATCCAGCATGGCAGAAACGAAGCACAATAAACAGGTAATGTGAAGCTTTGCTTTAAAATACAAAATAATTAATATATGCTCTGCATACAAAGGGGCTTTTGGCATGTACACCCATCTACTATATTCCTTTGTACTACCATGTATCATGTCAAAATAACCCAGCTGTATAATTAGTGCAACCTTATCAAACTGTTTTTACAGTACAGTGGTACCTCTGCTTACGAGCAGCTCCCAACTCGAACTATTATGTAAGTGTATTTTTGTAGGTGCTTTTGTAAGTGTATTTTTGGGGGTCTCAAATGGATTAATCTAATTTTCATTATTTCTTATGGGAAAAAATTCCTTTGGTATCGGCACTTGAATAGCCGTCTGGAACGAATTAAGCTTGTAACTCGAGGTACCACTGTATTACCTAATAGAATACAGTGGTCCCTCGCTATTCGAACATAATCCATTCCAGGAGCTTGTTCTTAACACGAAATGTTCGAAAGGCGATTTAATGTTTCACATAAGAAATAATGGAAATACAATTAATCCGTTCCAGAAACCCAAAAATATTAAAAAATAATACAGTGGACCCCCGCCTAACGAACACCCCAGAAATCGTACAGTTATGTAAGTATAATATTGTAAGTGCTTGTGGAAGTGTATTTTTGGGGGTCTGAAATAGACTAACCTACGTGACATTATTTCTTAAGGAAGTAAATTCGTTCGGTAATGGCACTTGAGCAGGCTTCTGGAATGAATTTTGTTCGTTAGGCGGGGTTCCACTGTATATTTTAATGAAATTAATTATACAGTGGACCCCCGAGTTTCGTAAAAACTTCACTCCTGAAGTCTGCTCAAGTGCCATTACCGAACGAATTTACTCCCTTAAGGAAAAATTTCACGTAGGTTAGTCTATTTCAGACCCCCAAAAATACACTTCCACAAGAACTTACAAAATTATACTTACATAATTGCACGATTTCCGGGGTATTCGTTAACCGAGGGTCCACTGTATATCTACATACACAAAAGAATTACATACTACTAAAAGTATTAGTAAATAAATGCATGTACAGTGGACCCTTGCTATTCGAACACTCCAAAACTCACCCTCATTCCAGAATGCTGTTCAAGTGATGTTACCAAACGAATTTATTCCCATAAGGAATGATGTAAATTACGTTAGTCCATTTCAGACCCCCAAAAAATACACTTATAAAAGCTCTTACAATAATAAACTTACATAAAAGGGTGAATTTTGGAGTGTTAGAATAGCGAGGGTCCACTGTATTTTTTTTTTTTTCAACAAGTCTGCTGTCTCCCACCGAGGCAGGGTGACCCAAAAAGAAAGAAAATCCCCAAAAAGAAAATACTTTCATCATCATTCAACACTTTCACCACACTCTCATACATAATCACTGTCTTTGCAGAGGCGCTCAGATACGACAGCTGAGAATAGTCCCTCCCAGCTGTCACTATCCCAGACCCCTCCTTTAAAGTGCAGGCATTGTACTTCCCATTTCCAGGACTCAAGTCCAACTAAATCAATTAACTGGTTTTCCTGAATCCCTTCACAAAATGTTACCCTGCTCACACTCCAACAGATCGTCATGTCCCAAAAACCATTCGTCTCCATTTACTCCTATCTAACACGCTCACACATGCTTGCTGGAAGTCCAAGCCCCTCGCCCACAAAACCTCCTTTACCCACTCCCTCCAACCTTTTCTAGGACGACCCCTACCCCGCCTTCCTTCCCCTACAGATTTATACGCTCTCCAAGTCATTCTACTTTGATCAATTCTCTCTAAATGACCAAACCACCTCAACAACCCCTCTTCAGCCCTCTGACAAATACTTTTAGTAACTCCACACCTTCTCCTAATTTCCACATTCCGAATTTTCTGCATAATATTTACACCACACATTGCCCTTAGACAGGACATCTCCACTGCCTCCAGCCTCCTCCTCGCTGCAGCATTTGCAACCCATGCTTCACACCCATATAAGAGTGTTGGTACCACTATACTTTCGTACATTCCCTTCTTTGCCTCAATGGATAACGTTTTTTGTCTCCACAGATACCTCAACGCACCACTCACCTTTTTTCCTTAATCAATTCTATGGTTAACCTCATCCTTCATAAACTCATCCGCTGACACGTCAACTCCCAAATACAGTGGTACCCCGACTTACGATATTTTTTCATTCCAGAATGCTGTTCAAGTGCCATTACCAAACGAATTTATCTCCATATGAAATGATGTAAAATAGACTAGTCCTTTTAGACCCCAAAATTACACTTACAAAAGCATTTAAAAAATAAACTTACATAAAA
>WNWK01021232.1:0-34385 GCA_009830355.1 Cherax destructor | reverse complement strand
GGAGCTGGACAGATACCTAAAGTCAGTGCCAGATCAGCCGGGCTGTGGTTCGTACGTTGGACTACGTGCAGCCAGCAGTAACAGCCTCGTTGATCAGACCCTGATCCACCGGGAGGCCTGATCATAGACCGGGCCGCGGTGACGTCGATCCCCGGAATGCCCTCCAGGTAGACTGGTGGCTGGTGTTGTGATTCTCTCTCTCTCTCTCTCTCTCTCTCTCTCTCTCTCTCTTTTCTTCTCTTCCTCTTTCTCTCTCTCTCTCTCTCTCTCACGGATCAAGTCACAGAAACACATCTAGTAATTAAGAGTTTTATAATATAAATTTAAACAAACAGAAGACACCCGGATGTTGATGTAATAAAAAATTAACTATAATTAAATTAAAGCTGAGTCTGTTAAGATAGAGAGAAGAGAGAGAGAGAGAGAGAGAGAGAGAGAGAGAGAGAGAGAGAGTGCAGCACTACGGAAAGTGAGAGGAGATAGGTCACAAGAAGTGTGTTAGTGTCAGGCCGTGGCACTGAATGACGTGGTTATCACCTTAGATAGCGAGCTCGGTGTTTTTCCAGCAGCGAGGTGGTGGAGCCAGAACCACTGTCCAGCTCAACTAAATAGTCTGTGTTTGTGGAAGCTAGATGGGGCAAACAAGGTCCACTCTCCCCTCAAACATTCCTAAATCACCGCTGAGGTCAGCTCCCTCCCCTCCTCCTCCCCTCGCAGGCTCACTCAGCCTCCTCCTCCTCAGCTGGTTCTCTCCTTAGCCGGCTTAATACCCCTTCAGCTGGCTTTCTCTCTCTCGCAAGGCCAGAAATGTATTAACCTAGTTAAAGTCAGATTTAGCAGCTGCTTATCAACCTGTCTTGCGATGCTTTTGTACACGAGGGAACAATGTCAGCCTCCGCCTGCCCACTATATTTTCTTCATCCTTTCTTCACTGCATAAGATTCACGCCATACACTGACCTCAGGAGCGGCATTGCCACGTCTCGGTTTGTTGTATAAGTAATGACACTGTCGCTGTGGCTCTTCCCTCGCAAGAATCTCTTGGTTAATACAGAGTTCATTTGGAAAATTTTCCGGATTAATTGAGGCAATGTTGACACAGACCCGATGAAACTAATGGCCTAAGGGGCTTAAAAACAGGTCATAAAGCATTACGTGAAGGTTGAATGAAGGGCGAAATGTGTTGTTGAGTGAGGAAGACAAGGTAACTCATGGGTGGAAAAAATTAGTTTCGAATATGAAGCAACAGTCAGTGATTGTTTGTAATGTTAGATGGTGTGGGGGGGGCCCACAGTCATGAGGTTACTGTGGGTGGACTTACCTCTTGGACCCACAGTGGAGCGGCTATGGGTTCCCACTTCTTACCGCATCCGCCACTGCATTTTTGACTACCATAACAAATCATGTCTTAACAGTCAGAAGATCACTTTAAAGATCCTCGTTGGATCGCCTGCATAATTTCAGGCACGCCGAGTGATTGACTTATATTGTTATTGTGACAGATACACATATGATGGTGGTGGTGGTGGTGGTGCTGGTGGTGGAGGTGGTGGTGGTGGTGCAGGTGGTGCTGAGGATGGTGGTGCTGGTGGTGGTGGTGCAGGTGGTGGTGAAGAAGGTGGTGCTGGTGGTGATGAGGATGGTGGTGGTGGTGGTGCTGGTGGTGGTGGTGCAGGTGGTGCTGGAGGATGGTGGTGCTGGTGGTGGTGGTGCAGGTGGTGCTGAGGATGGTGGTGCTGGTGGTGATGAAGATGGTGGTGGTGGTGGTGCTGGTGGTGATGAGGATGGTGGTGGTGGTGGTGCTGGTGGTGGTGGTGCAGGTGGTGCTGAGGATGGTGGTGCTGGTGGTGATGAGGATAATGGTGGTGGTGATGAGGATGGTGGTGGTGGTGATGAGGATTGGTGGTGGTGTTGGTGATAAGGATGGTGGTGGTGATGAGGATGGTGGTGGTGGTGGTGGTGATGGTGGTGATGGTGGGTGGTGGTGGTGGTGAGGATGGTGGTGCTGGTGGTGATGAGGATGGTGGTGGTGCTGGTGCTGGTGGTGATGAGGATGGTGGTGGTGGTGCTGGTGGTGATGAGGATGGTGGTGGTGGTGGTGTTGGTGGTGATAAGGATGGTGGTGGTGATGAGGATGGTGGTGGTGGTGCTGGTGGTGATGAGGATGGTGGTGGTGGTGGTGTTGGTGGTGATAAGGATGGTGGTGGTGATGAGGATGGTGGTGGTGGTGAGGATGGTGGTGGTGGTGGTGATGGTGGTGATGGTGGGTGGTGGTGGTGGTGAGGATGGTGGTGCTGGTGCTGGTGGTGGTGAGGATGGTGGTGGTGGTGGTGGTGGTGATGAGGATGGTGGTGGTAATGGTGATGAGGATGGTGGTGGTGGTGATGGTGATGGTGGGTGGTGGTGGTGGTGAGGATGGTGGTGGTGGTGCTTGGTGGTGAGGAAGGATGGTGGTGGTGGTGATGGTGGTGGGTGATGGTGGTGGTGGTGAGGATGATGTGGTGGTGGTGATGGTGATGGTGGTGATGATGGGTGGTGGTGGTGGTGAGGATGGTGGTGGTGGTGCTGGTGCTGGTGGTGGTGAGGATGGTGGTAGTGGTGATGGTGGGTGGTGGTAAGGATGGTGGTGGTGGTGCTGGTGGTGGTGAGGATGGTGGTGGTGGTGGTGGTGAGGATGGTGGTGGTGGTGGTGGTGAGGATGGTGGTGGTGGTGGTGGTGAGGATGGTGGTGGTGGTGGTGGTGAGGATGGTGGTGGTGAGGATGGTGGTGGTGAGGATGGTGGTGGTGGTGATGGTGATGGTGGTGATAGTGGGTGGTGGTGGTGGTGGTGAGGATGGTGGTGGTGGTGCTGGTAGTGGTGAGGATGGTGGTGGTGGTGCTTGTGTTAGTAATAACGCTGGTGATGGACACATACATATATAAACACATGAGTTCACACACAAATGAATGCACTTGCCCATGTATTCACATGCATACCTTCTTAAATGTTGCATATATGCAAACATACAAACAAACATAAAGACATAAAACATACATAAATACATACGCACATATGCATACATATATACAGACATACATAATTACGATACATAAACACTTACACACACACACACACACACACACACACACACACACACACACACACACACACACACACACACACACACACATACACACACACACATACACACACAGGGAGGCAAAGACTCAGAGTGTCAGAGAATGGAAAAGGTACAGAAGGCAAAGAACCCAAGTAAACAAAGAGAGTAGTGTAAGAGCTAGAAACGAGTATGCACAGGTACGGAGGGAGGCCCAGAAACAGTACGAAAACGACATAGCATCGAAAGTTAAGTCCAACCCGAAGCTCATGTACAGTCACATCAGAAGGAAGACAACAGTTAAAGACCAGGTGATAAGGCTGAGGAGAGAAGATGGGGAACTCACAAGCAACGATCAAGAGGTATGTGAGGAGCTCAACTTGAGGTTTAAGGAAGTATTCACAGTGGAGGAAGGAAGGCAGCTGGGTAGACAGGATGGGGTGCGTCACCAACAAGGGATGTATCAAGTGCTAGAGGGCAAGCACACAACTGAGGAGGAGGTGAAGCAGTTACTCAGTGACCCTGATACCTCAAAGGCGATGGGTCCGGACAATATCTCCCCGTGGGTTCTTCGGGAAGGAGCTGAGGTACTGAGTGTGCCACTTACCATAATATTCAACACATCCCTTGAAAATGGGCAGATACCTGAGATATGGAAGAAGGCCAACGTAGTCCCCATCTTTAAAAAGGAGACAGAAAAGAGGCACTAAACTATAGACCGGTGTCACTTACATGTATAGTGTGCAAAGTCCTGGAGAAAATCATCAGGAAAAGAATGGTGGAGCACCTCGAGCTGAACAGGATAATAAACACCAGAGAGCACGGATTCCGGAAGGCAAATCCTGTGTAACAAACCTCCTAGAGTTCTATGATAAAGTAACAGAGGTAAGGCAAGAGAGAAAGGGTGGGTTGATTGCATTTTCCTGGACTGCAGGAAGGCCTTCGACACAGTTCCTCACATGAGATTGGTAAAGAAGTTGGAAGAACAAGCATGTATAACAGGAAGGGCACTGGAATGGATCAGGGAATACCTCACAGGGAGGCAACAACGGGTCATGGTGCGTGATGAGTATCACAGTGGGCGCCTGTGACGAGCGGCGTACGCAGGGGTCAGTCCTAGGACCAGTGTTATTCTTGGTATATGTAAACGACATGACGGATGGGATAGACTCAGAAGTGTCTCTGTTCGCAGATGATGTGAAATTAATGAGGAGAATCACATCGGAAGAGGACCAAGCAGGACTTCAAACAGACCTGGACAAGCTTGACATCTGGTCTAGCAACTGGCTTCTCGAATTCAATCCCACCAAATGCAAAGTCATGAAGATCGGAGAAGGACAAAGAAGACCGCTGACAGAGTACAGGCAAGGTGGACAAGGGCTACAAACCGCGGCAAAGGAGAAAGACCTTGGGGTGAGTATAACGCCAAGTACGTCTCCGGAGGCACACATCAACCAGATAACTGCGGCAGCATATGGGCGACTGGCAAACCTAAGATTAGCGTTCCGTTACCTAAACAAGGAATCGTTCAAGACACTGTACACCGTGTACGTCAGGCCCATACTAGAATATGCAGCACCAGTCTGGAACCCACACCTGGTCAAGCACGTAAAGAAACTAGAGAAAGTGCAAAGGTTTGCGACAAGGCTTGTTCCACAACTCAGGGGTCTGTCCTATGAAGAAAGGTTGAGGGAAATAGGACTTACAACACTGGAGGAAAGAAGGGTCAGAGGAGACATGATAACGACATACAAAATACTGCGGGGAATCGACAAGGTAGACAGGGACAGGATGTTCCAGAGAGGGAACACAGAAACAAGGAGACACAACTGGAAGCTGAAGACTCAGATGAGTCAAAGGGATGTTAGGAAGCATTTCTTCAGCCACAGAGTAGTCAGGAAGTGGAATAGTCTAGAGAAAGATACAGTGGAGGCAGGAACCATACATAGTTTTAAGACAAGGTATGATAAAGCTCATGGAGCAGGGAGAGCGGAGACCCAGTAGCAGACAGCGAAGAGGCGGGGCCAGGAGCTGAGTCTCGACCCCTGCAACCAAAATTAGGTGAGTACAATTAGGTGAGTACACACACATACACACACACATACACACACACACACACACACATACACACACACACACACACACACCAGTAGACCACTACCCATTTCACTACAAACCCTGTAATCCTCCCACGCTCACGCACACACACACACACACACACATACGCTCACACACACACACACACTCTCTCTATACCCTCTATACCCTTTGGTATCACTATCCAGTTATAGAACTAGTACTAGCAAAATCCTAGATTAATATTAGGAGAGTATCCAACTAGTACTAACAAAATCCTAGATTATTATTGGGAGAGTAGCCCAAACTTGAAACCTATCTCCCCTACTCTCCCCCTCCCCTCCCGATCCCTCCCCTCCCTCTCCCTACCTCTCCCTACCTCCCCTACCCCTCTCCCTCTCCCTACCTCTCTAGTTTTTAGCAATATTCTAGCTGTCCTCTCTAGTACTAGCAATATTCTAGCTTAATATTTAGGAGAGTAGTCAAACTTCCTGAAAACCTATATCCCCCACTCTCTCCCTCCCTTCTCCCTCAAACGCACACCCCCTCCCTCTCTATACCCCTCTCCCCTATCTCCCTCCCCTTCTCCCTCACACACAACCCCTCTCTATACCTCCCTCTTCCCCCATCTCCCCCTCCATATCCCTCCCTCCCCCTCTCCCTCCCTCTCTTTCTCCCACCCCTCTTCCTCCCTCTCCCTCTATCTCTATCTTCCTCCATCTCTCTACCTACCTCTCTCTCCCTCTACCTATCTATCTTCCTACCTCTCTACCTCCCTCTCTCTCTCCTTTCCCTCTTGCCCTCTTTCTCTCTCCTCTATCCACCCTCTTCACATTTCCTCTAAGCTAGCTCTCTCCCCCCACCCCCATCCCTATCCTTTCTCCGTTTCTCCTCAACCCCTTCCTTACCCCTCTTACTCCTTTCTCCTGACACCTCAATACAGCCACAAAGGACTCAGTGGGAAGATGGGTGGCTCAGGGGGTGTCTACAAGGAAGAAGATGGCCGATCAGGGAAGGCAACAGTGGGAGGAGGAAATTTCTAGGAGGGAGAAGGAGGGGAGAGGAAGATATTGGTGATCACCGAGGAGCTCGATGAAAGGGAAAAGGAATGGGAGAGGAAGCTATTGGTGATCAGCGAGGAATGGAGAAGAGGATAGCTGAGGAGAGTAGAAAATGGGTAATGCAAGCCAAAAAAGCGGAAGCCAGGATCCAGACCCTAGAAGAGAAGCTGCAGGGACTGACACAGAATAGAGACAACAGTACCTGGCAGGAAACAACGCTTGGGGCTTGTGCACCAGGCACAGCCAAAGGGAATGAGGAGAAAGGAGGAGAACCTGGACGCACAGGCACTGGCAGGCACACATGGGGCCTGAAGCAAGACGAGCAGGATAACAACACACGAGAGGGATATAGAAGAAGCAGCCAGGATCACGAAGAGCACCACAGGACCAACGAATGGGAGCACAGAAACAACATATGAGAGGGTAGACAAAGCAGCAGACACGCTAATCATGGAGACCCCCACAACACACTGCAGCGGACAGGGACATAAGAGCAGACCGGACACACAAAGGAACACGGGAATACAGTCATGACAGCACCGAGAGAGGATAATGCACCTGTGACAAGGCAATGGGAGACACAGTGGGAGGAGGAAAGGAGAAGTCGATGTTCATCTATGGCCTGAAGGAAGTCGAAGGAGACACCCACGACAGAAGGAAACAGGAGGAGACAGAACAGATCGATGGTATCATGCTAGCAATAGGGGGAGACTCATCTCAAGTGACAAATTTTCGGAGAATCGGGTGGTACACAAAGGGAAGAAGTCGACCCCTCAAGGTAATATTCAAGGCAGAATCAGCACGCACCATGATCCTGCAAGAGAAAGCTCGGCTGAGGACGAACCAGGGGTACCGGAATGTATATCTAGATCGAGACAGAACACAGGAAGAAAGGGAGGCCCGGAGGGAGAGGTTAAGAAGGAGAGAGGGGGGAGGGGAGACAGCGAGATACGGAGGACACCAAGCCCAAGCAGGACAAAACACACACTGGAAATACCCTCAGCGGGCCTCATATCACAAACAACCCACGACACCCATACACTCTAGCACCACACCCACATATCAGGCCCCTGTCCCCACCCTAGCAAATGAAAACCCACCGTCACAGTTACCCCCCACCCCCACCACAAGCTGCACCCCACCTGCCCATACCCCAACCATACACTCACCCCCACCCATGCTCCAACCCCCTGCGGGCACCCTGCCCACACCCCCATCCCACCAAGATCTCCCCAGGGCCACAGTATTGGAAACAAGGTTGAAGGTTTGGTACACAAATGCGGATGGAATTACGAATAAGTATGAAGAGTGGAATGAAAGAATAGATGAGGCATCTCCAGACATCATAGCGGTCACAGAAACTAAATTAAATGAGACAGTAACAGATGCAATCTTCCCGCAGGGATATCAGATCCTGAGGAAAGATAGGAGGAGCAGGGGGGGTGGAGGGGTTGTACTGCTTGTAAGGCACCGTTGGAGATTCGAGGAAATGGTAGGAGTGGAGGGGGGTAGAGAACGGGAATTCATAGTAGGTACCATCCAGTCTGGGGAGCATAAGATAATCATTGCAGTGATGTATAACCCACCACAGAACTGCAGGAGGCCAGGAGAAGAATACGATGAGAACAACAGAGCGATGGTGGACACCCTGGCAGAGGTGGCAAGAAAAGCACACATGAGCAGAGCGGCTACTGGTCATGGGAGATTTCAACTACAGGAGATCGACTGGGAGAATCATGAACCACGTGGGGGTCCAGAAACTTGAGAGCCAAGATGATGGACGTGGTACTGGAAAACCTGATGCACCAACATGTCAGGGACACGACCAGAGAGAGGGAGAAGATGAACCAGCAAGACTGGACCTTGTATTCACCCTGAACAGCTCAGATATTGAAGACATAACGCACGAGAGCCCCTGGGAGCCAGTGACCATATGGTGCTTAGCTTTGAGTACATTGTAGAGCTACAGGTGGAGAGGGGAAACAGTGCCGATAGAGACAAACCAGACTTTAAAAGAGGAAACTACACGGGCTTGAGGAATTTCCTGCAGGACATCCAGTGGGAAAGGAAATGGAAGGACTGACAATAAATGAAATGATGGAATACGTAGGGCAAAGTGCAAGGAGGCAGAGGAACGGTTTATACCCAGAGGCAAATGTTTAAATGGGAAGGCCAGAAAGAGCCTCTGGTTTACCCAAAGGTGCAGGGAGGCAAAGAATCAGAGTATCAGAGAATGGAAACGGTACAGAAGGCAAAGAACCCAAGTAAACAAAGAGATTAGTAGAAGAGCTAGAAACGAGTATGCACAAGTACGGAGGGAGGCCCAGAAACAGTACGAAAACGACATAGCATCGAAAGTTAAGTCCGACCCGAAACTGATGTTCAGTCACATCAGAAGGAAGACAACAGTCAAGGACCAGGTGATAAGGCTGAGGAGAGAAGATGGGGAACTCACAAGTAATGATCAAGAGGTATGTGAGGAGCTCAACTTGAGGTTTAAGGAAGTATTCACAATGGAGGAAGGAAGGCAGCTGGGTAGACAGGACATGGTTCGTCACCAACAAGGGATGTACCAAGTGCTAGAGGGCTTACACACAACTGAGGAGGAAGTGAAGCAGTTACTCAGTGACCTCGATACCTCAAAGGCGATGGGTCCGGACAATATCTCCCCGTGGGTTCTTCGGGAAGGAGCTGAGGTACTGAGTGTGCCACTTACCACAATATTCAACACATCCCTTGAAACTGGGCAGCTACCTGAGGTATGGAAGAAGTCCCCATTTTTAAAAAAGGAGACAGAAAAGAGGCACTAAACTATAGACCGGTGTCACTTACATGTATAGTGTGCAAAGTCCTGGAGAAAATCATCAGGAAAAGAATGGTGGAACACCTTGAGCGGAACAGGATAATAAACGCCAGACAGCATGGATTCCGGGAAGGCAAATCCTGTGTAACAAACCTCCTAGAGTTCTATGATAAAGTAACAGAGGTAAGGCAGGAGAGAGAAGGGTGGGTTGATTGCATTTTCCTGGACTGCAGGAAGGCCTTCGACACAGTTCCTCACATGAGATTAGTAAAGAAGTTGGAAGAACAAGCAGGTATAACAGGAAGGGCACTGGAATGGATCAGGGAATACCTCAAAGGGAGGCAACAACGGGTCATGGTGCGTGGTGAGGTATCACAGTGGGCGCCTGTGACGAGTGGTGTACCGCAGGGGTCAGTCCTAGGACCAGTGTTATTCCTGGTTTATGTAAATGACATGACGGATGGGATAGACTCAGAAGTGTCTCTATTCGCGGATGATGTGAAAATAATGAGGAGAATCACATCAGAAGAGGACCAGGCAGGGCTGCAAACAGACCTGGACAAGCTCGACATCTGGTCTAGCAGTTGGCTTCTCGAATTCAATCCCTCCAAATGCAAAGTCATGAGGATCGGAGAAGGGAAAAGAAGACCGCTGACAGAGTACAAGCTAGGCGGACAAAGGCTACAAACCTCGGCAAAGGAGAAAGACCTTGGAGTGAGTATAACGCCTAGCACGTCTCCGGAGGCACACATCAACCAGATAACTGCGGCAGCATATGGGCGTCTGGCAAACCTTAGATTAGCGTTCCGTTACCTTAACAAGGAATCGTTCAAGACACTGTATACCGTGTACGTCAGGCCCATACTAGAATATGCAGCACCAGTCTGGAACCCACACCTGGTCAAGCACGTAAGGAAACTAGAGAAAGTGCAAAGGTTTGCGACAAGGTTAGTTCCACAACTCAGGGGTCTGTCTTATGAAGAAAGGTTGAGGGAAATAGGACTAACAACACTGGAGGAAAGAAGGGTCAGAGGAGACATGATAACGACATACAAAATACTGCGGGGAATTGACAAGGTAGATAGTGACAGGTTGTTTCAGAGAGGGAACACAGATACAAGGGGACACAACTGGAAGCTGAAGACTCAGATGAGTCAAAGGATGTCAGGAAACACTTCTTCAGCCACAGAGTAGTCAGGAAGTGGAATGGACTAGAGAAAGATATAGTGGAGGCAGGAACCATACATAGTTTTAAGACAAGGTATGATAAAGCTCATGGAGCAGGGAGAGCAGAGACCCAGTAGCAGACAGCGAAGAGGCGGGGCCAGGAGCTGAGACTCGACCCTGCAACCACAATTAGGTGAGTACAATTAGGTGAGTACACACACACACACACATATATATATATATATATATATATATATATATATATATATTTATATATATATATATATATATATATATATATATATATATATATATATATATATATATATATATATTATCAAGGAACATAGTTCCTTGATAATGTGAGAAGTCACGAAAGCGCTTGGAATTTCATTATTTTTACAGTGGTTGTCCTGCATATATATATATATATATATATATATATATATATATATATATATATATATATATATATATATATATATATATATATATATATATATATATACAGAGAGATAGTGAGATAGAGATTAATAGAGATATGTAGCTATATATAGAGATATATATATAGAGATATGCGATTTCACCGTCAAAAGAAAACAAAGTCAAAGGAAAAATTGTATTTTTTATATACAGAATCTTGAAAATGAATCTTCAAAATCCGTCGTGCCTCATAAAACTATCCAGTGAAACGACAATTATTTTAACGTGGTAGATAAAACTCGCCTCGCCGTTGTAGCTGAGCCCAAGACATGGCGATCACCGTTGTAGATGAGCCCAAGACATGGCGATCACCGTTGTCAACAAGGCTTTGTATGATGCAGAGTCTCCCTGGCTTCTGTAAGCTTGGTGGGTTAGAGTTGTCGCTTCTGTAAAGGTACTGCAGCTGTAAAGCTGTAGCCTGTGTGTGTAGAATTCTCAGTGCAGATCCATGCCTCCGAGAGTTAGGCCTTCGAGAGTTAGGCCTCCTGGAATAATATAAGAAATTTTAGGTATCAAAGGCAAGAAGAGGCCATTTGAGCTGCAGGCAGAAATTAATAGAGTAATTTTTTGACTTTGAAATTGTGAGCTAAGACGTGTTGGCATTCACTGGAGAAGTGTCGTTAGTAATAGTTACACGGAGGTGACTGGCATGTTACTAACCCCCACAACTCCCTGTTCAATCTCTCTAGTCATCCCTTTAGCTATAATCCCAGTCAATTCCCCAGTCAACTTCTCAGTTATCCCCTCAGCAAGCCTATCAGTCAACTCTCCAGTCAACCCTCTCCCCCTTCGCCCCTAACCAAATTACCATCCAACCCTTCAGTAAACCCCTCAGCTCCCTCTTTAATCCCTCCCTCATCCTGCCCAGCAGTCAACCAACTGATCTGTCAAGCAACCAGTATGAGACGTCCCAGGAAGGAAGGGTATGAAAGAGGTATTGAATGGCAGGAGCTTGAGCTTCTAACAGGCATGTGTGAACGTGCTGTATTAGATTGCATACAAGTGGTTTTGGAGATGTAACGTGCTGTTGGAGTGTAATCATGAAGGAAATTCATGAAAATTATTCAGCCTGGCTTGAGTTCTTGAGGTAGGAAATGCAGAGACTGTACTCTGAAGTCTGGGTGGAAATGTTGGGATTCGATGGATCATTTGAATTATGAAGTTTGAGCACTTCTGGAAAAGACAGTTAATTTAGTAATGAGTAAATATCAGTTGGAAACTGTCCAAGTGTTAAAATATTGGGGAAGAATTGTAAGAAACTGGTGGATGTCCAGCGACGATGATAACCAGACTAAGATAGAAACGTTTTACATATGAACTTTTTTTGTGTGTGTGTGTTTGTGTGTTTGTGTGTGTGTGTGTGCCTTTTTCCTAGATAACTTTTCCTACCTTGTCTAGGAATGGCTGGTGTTGGGGTGTTGGTGGTGGTGGTGGTGGTGGTGGTGGTGGTGGTGGTGGTGGTGGTGGTGGATGGGGGGAGAGACCAGTCAGGTATGGGTATATAATGGGAGAAGATGTGGTTTAGAGGGGTTGGCGTGAATGGAGGGAGGGTGAGATGGTGGATGGTATTCCTTATTCTGGGTCCTATTTTTAGGTTCCTTCTCTGCTCTCTGGTGTTGTTTTTCGTGATGTGTGAGCATAATTAGCGTGTGTTCAGACAGTCATTGCGAATTTAACACAACAATCTAAAATATAAACAATCGTCATTTCTATCCCCATTTCTCTCTTCTCTGGTGGGAAACTCTCGTCCCTTTCTTACTGCCAGAACGAGGGGACCATGAGGTCCCACTCTGGTCCTTATGACCTCATATTGAGGCCCCTTGATATTATCCTTGAGGCTTCCCTTTGGAATTTCTGATGTTGCCCTGAGGCTTCCCACAGTCCTCGACGGCTCCTCCATCTTATGTAACTTCGTCAGCTATGCGACTCTGAAATTCCTTTGAATTATTGATCAAAGTAGTTTACGATTTCAACTTCTTTTTTACTCTCTTGACAAACTAGTTTCTTCACCGAGATTGTATTATTTGCTTGTGGCTGAGGTGAGTTAAGACCTGGTCACCCGTCGTGGCTGGAGGCAGCAGTAGCTGTGCAAGCTGCAGGCGACATTCCTTCAACAACTTTCACAGGCTCGTCGTGCCTTCATGAACGAGTTTGTATGCAGCTCTTCAATCCTTGATGCGTGATGCTTGGTACTGCATCTTTATGAGCGGTCCACCTTCCGCTTGGGACCAATAATGAAAGGTTTGGGCGCCGAGACAATTGTTTTAGGGAAGGAGGAATGCAGATAGTGGTACGACCTACTTTTCCTCTGAAGATTAAGAAACATGTGCAACAGTTGAGTATCTTTATTGATAAAACGTTTCGCCTACACAGTAGGCTTCTTCAGTCAAATACAGAGGCAGCAGTAGTAATGAAATAAAGATAATGTAATCAGTTAATTAATCTGGGAGAAAAAGTATTTGAGGTGGTCAGTCCCTCAGCCTGAAGAAGAGTTCAACTCCATGGAGCTGATACCCAACTGTTGCACATGTCTTAATCTTCAATTTGTTCGCATTTTATACAATTTTCAGCAATGCTTCTCCGCTGTTGTGGTGTACAGGTGGAAGATAATCATTGTCTTAAGAAAAATTATGGTGTGCTGTGAGTTCCTCTCGACGTCTTCAAGGCAGACTTAGCCAGTACCTCCAAGCCTTGATGCCGGTAAAGGACATTTGATCTAAGGCCTTGGGGTTACCTACCATCTCAGTGGATCAACCCTGATTACCTTCAGTACCCCAGGAACTATGATTCCTAGGGGTATAGCGTGTCCCAATGGACATAATAACTAGGACAACATGGACGACTTTTACAATATTATGACTACGTAAATTATGATAATTTACTGGTAGATTTTAATTCTGTCAGCTTCAACTTATAGGGTATTATTCTTGTCATAAAACACCTCATCATTAAAGGTTTGAAGCTCATGAGAAGAGGCATTCTCTTGTTATTAAATGAAGATAAGCATGATAATTTGTTGAACAAAATTTGCAAATTGTAACTTACACAACCAAAAAAAATATTCCGTTCAGCCAAACGCGCTAGCACTAAAAGTCTGAAGCCGAGCAGAAGAGGCATTCTCCAGTTCTTGCACGGACTCCAACCATTCCACGTTTTACATACCTATCTTAGTGTAATAGCAAATTTACATAAACATATTGGTGACAATACTTAAAGGATGCAACAGCCATTAAGAGTTAAAGTCGTACAGACGAGGCACAGACAAGGTATTTCATGGGGAAAAGAAGACACCATTTTATAAATAAAATTAGGAACTTTGCCCCTACACAATCAAATAAAAAAATTTAATCTTCAAAGTATTTTTTTTTATTTAAGACCATATGTACATTACATATATTAAATATATAGTTTCGAGCAAATGCACGAAACATATCACAATATGGAGACAACATCCTGACAGGTCCGGTTGTACCAGAACCTCCTAAGTGAAATTATAATAGTATTTACACAGTATACAATAAATAACAAGTAATAACTTTACAGATATCCTGCTGGAGTGAACAGACAGTGCCTACGAAATATATCTAAGAAGTTCTCGTCAACCATATTATATGACCTACTTAAGAAGGTATCACAAGAATTCACAAGCAAGACACTGACATATTAAGTATTTTCCAAGGCAAACAACAAACCTAAGTTTTATGTAATCCAGAGCGAATCTTTAACTCATACATTACAGTATAAACATTTGTAATTCCACCTTATTCATTACTTCCTTCATCCTGTATACCCCTGAAATGAATTCCAACACATAACATAATACAGAAATAATAACAAACATGAATACAGCCTGTTCCTAATGAGAACCTGAAAGTCTCAACCCAGTGTTTATACAACTGATATACATTTTTGAGAATCCTAACACTGACTGCTTTCTGTTTAGACAGTATATTCTCATATGTCTTCCACCACCTCCACACATATTGTTAACAGGGGCGACACTCCTATACCTAAACTTACACATTTACAAGGAAACCCCACCCCCCTACCTATCCTTAATACATACATAATACATTATAGTATAGCTGCAGCCAATGATACACATGATACAACATCTTGATGCTATTAAAGTCAGCATGTACTTGTATAAACTTACAATCATGAACATCTGTTCCAGCGAGTTCTCGCTACTTTACCTTTGACTAAATGTTTGACACATTATGTGTAAACATCTCCTGTGTTAAGTCCTTCTTGGCATATTATTACATGCATATATAGCTCATAGAACCTAATAGAAGTTAACAACAGCTTCCACTACTCGGAAGTCCAAATATCACCTGTTGAAAAACACATCTTTGACAGGATTGGTACATGAACTTGACAATCAGTGCCTCCCTCCTCAGCCACTATATACATCCTCCAACCTACAACCTTCTACCTTCCTATTCCATCTGATTCAGAAGTCCAAGTCAACTGTCCAAAAGTAAAAGTCAACCATCACCCTTGACCCCCCTTCCCTTCCAGGTACCCTTTCACACCTACCCACACTTTATTCCTAACACTATCCGCCCGCTACCCCTCACCAAAGAGAATCTAACCCTCACTCCTTATCACCTTAACCACAGCAGCTTTTCAACAGTCATCTCCCTGTACTCCACCGGAAAACTTTTAACCCAATCTCTCCCATACATTCCCTCGTTCCTACGCGCAGTACGATAAAAACTCGCTGCCATGGCCCTTATCCTGACATCTCCCTCACACTCCCTCATAACCCATGACAAGTGAATATATTCAGCGGCCAGATACCTGATCGCCTTAATAACATCTTTGCCTACACCTCCTATGTCCAAACTTAACACCCTCAACGTGATCAAACCCCCTCCTCCCATCATTCGGATCCCTTTTCCAAACCATGACCTCACACCTCCTAGTTCCTCACAGAAATAGATTGCGTGGTAAGCCAAGCCCATATCACACAACACCGCTCACGAAGCCAGTATCCCATGTAGAAACAGAAATACTGTAACTCTTGTTTGTGGCGCCAAATGCAATTTCACCAAACCTCTCCATACATTCTGCCAATTATACATTGGGAACACTTCCTCTCCTCTCACCGGCCCGGATCTCCCTGCCCCTGTCCTTCCGTCCTAACCTGCCAGGCGGCCCACCTTTAATGTGGAAGGTTCCCAAGCAACAAGCATTTCTCGCATAATGTCCTCACACAAACGTAAATCCTTCCCTCCCCACCATCTACGTACTTCTGACATGACTTTTCCTATCCTACATCCTTTCACACCCGCTTCCCCCAGATACCTCTGTTTCACATATATACCTATGACCATCTGCTTTACCGGTAATAAACCCATTCCACCGTCACGCTGTGACATCATGACCGTCTCTTTCGATAACCAATGTCTTCCAAATCCCCAAACATACCTTAACACTCTCGTTTGCAAAGCCACCACCTCCTTGTCCACCAAGGGATATAGTGCCGCTACAAATCACAGTTTACTGTAAATTAAGGAATTGACAACCACCACCCTTTGCAATAATGTTACATAACCTGGTTTTCAACCTTGCATTCTTCGCAGCGCCGCCCCCACCACTGCCCCGGTATTTTCTTCACTTGCCCTACCAAAGTCACAGCAAAATATGACACCACATATTCTAATCTCATCGACAATCGTCCATCCATATTTTAATCCCAATTCCCCTCCCACCCACGTTCCTACCTCCAATAACTTGGACTTAACTTTATTAACCCCTAACCCAGTCGCCCTACCAAACACTCCTATTATTTTGCCAACATTCCTCAATCCCTTATCATTTCCTACGAGGATCATTGTATCATCCACGTATCCAGTTATTCCTGTTTCACTACCAGACCCCATTTCCCCTCCCCTTACTCCCTCCCTCATTAATCCATAAAAGGGGTCCTGCACACATGCAAACAGGAGCTGCGATAAGGGACAACCCTGTCGCAACCCTCTGCCCATACTTACCTCCCTCCCGATCCTACCATTCACCTGTACACGCACACTCGCCCTTTCATACATTGTAGTTATCCATCTAATCGTCTTCTTGCTAAAACCTTGCTTTCCCATAATCTGGTACAGCACATCACGTTCCACACTGCCATATGCACCTTGCCAATCAACCGCGAGGACGCCCCCCAATGCCTTCTCTACAAACTCTTCTTATCCTACAATGACTCATTCGAACACTTCTTCCTGGTATCCCACATTAACCCTTATCAATCACCCTCCCGAGAACCTTTTTAATCCTATTACCTAAAATTCGCGCAAAGATCTTGTAATTGGCGCATAAAAGGGTAATCACACAATAATTTTTTATTGTGTCCGCATCCCCACCCTTAGGCACAAGCACCACAACTCCAATATTCTGGTCTCCACCCATACTTCCCTCATCTTTTATCCCATTAAAGACCCATGTGAGGCACTCACACAATACATTCCAGTGTCTTATATAAAAATCACTTGGGATGCCATCTATCCCCATCCATACACATTCTATCACCCTCCTCTAGTCTATTACTTATACCCTCTAGAATTGCCTCCCTATCCCCTTCATACTCCTGCCCTTTTGACCAATATTTCTGAAAGCACTCAACATAACAGCCTATACTCTCCGTCGACCCTAACCTTTGTCCCACCTCATATGCCCCGAACCCCTCATGCACTTTCATTGATAAAATTGTCATCCAACCTTACGTTTTTGAAAGGCCCGTAAGACAGTGACAGACGGCCTATTCCCCCAAAGCACCTCGTCTACCTTCCGTTTAATATGAAGCGCCTGAAACCTATCATTCTGTATATCTCATAACTGTTGCCGTATTCCACCCACCTCCTGCTGATAATTTCCTGCCCCTTTCTCATTATAAACCCTTAACTGATTTTATAGATATCGCTGTAACCCATACTTCAAGTGACCATCAATTTTTGCCTCCCTCTTATAAAAGTCCCTGATGCCAGGTTCCCTTCCCCCCATAACCCATCCCGCCACTCTTCGAAATGCTCACCTGTATCACCGCCTTCCATAAGCTGCACATTCAATTTCCAGTAACTAGGATACATAGTTACTGCTCCATTCCATCCAACATCCGCCAATACACCCCTATGATCAGATATACCCACATCTAAACATTGCACTCGCACCACATTCACTGCACTCGTTACATACATTCTATCCAGTCTCGCAGCGTATCCCCTTCTAACAAAAGTATATTCCACCTTCCAATTATCCCCCTGCACTACATCCACCAAACTAACCGCCCGTAGAACTTCCCTTAAAATTCCTAGATCACAACCAGCCCCTCGAGGTTCCACGTCCTTTCCGCGAATTATGCAATTCCAATCCCCTCCAACCAAAGTTAATATAGGTAAACTACGCATATAATAAATCAAAATCTACTTGACAAAATCCTCTTTGATCCTCTTACATGCCACCGCCGCCATGTATACCCCAATAAAACAAACGTTAATGCAACCCCAAAGCCCCTCAACCCTCACCACTCGCCCACCCCCCCTCCTCCCATCACAGCAGGCTGAAAGGGCTAGATTCCCACAGCAACCCCACCCTTAAAATTCTCCGAACTACCCGCAAATACCTGATACCCTTTTAATCGTAAGTCATTCCCACATCTATAATTATGCTCTTGTATGATAATGACATCCACACTCAACCTCTTTAATGTGACCTCCAGCCACCGCCGTTTGACCTCATTTTTGAGGCCATTCACATTTAACGTAAGGCACCTGAAAATGGCAATGGGGGCTTCCCTCTATGTTTCTGCAATTTCTGAACATTTACCTGGACTATACTGACCTTGATTTCTTTATCACCTTTATCAATGACATCTAATTTTCTCCTGTCTTGTCAGTGAGCCTTCTCCTCTCAGTCCCACCACCCTACTTCTGCCACCTCCTTTCCCACCCTTAGCAACCTCTACCCAAGATTTTTTTGCCCTTTGAGCTGGGGTGAGGATATCGTCCTTCCCTGCTCAACTAGGTCATTTCTGTGAGAGCTCCACAGCTTGCTTGTCACCACCCTTATCCTTCGGAGGTTGATGCACCTCCACATTTATCACCTCATCCAACAGCTGACCCCCTCCCGTTTCCCCAATCATATCATGTGCTTCTCTACAGACAATAGAATTTACCACCACCATGCCATCACATCTCACAACACTGGCACTCTCTCCATTCTGGGTAGACAAAGCACCCAAAGGACTATTCAACAAATCCTGAAAGTCGTCTATCAAAGGATCCTCTAGACCCATTGCCAATTCCATCACATCATGACTCTCATCACTTGCAGATTCATGTAACCCCACCACCTCTGTGGGTAAAGTATACACCCTGTTCATTTATTTTTCCACCTCGTCACTCCACCTGCCCGTTGATACCATGCCTACGTCCTGTCAGCTGCCTCTCCATTTTGTCAGCCTTCCTGTCACTCTCAGAGCTAGTATACTGCTCCCGATGTATTCGTTGATTGCAGTCTTTCACCATGTGACCTGTTGACCCACATATGCGAACAAGTCCGGACCTGACCTGCATAGGTCACATAGACCTGCGTTCGAATTCTTCTAGGAAGATATATGAAGGAATCTGATTTCTGCAAGGTCATTTTGAGTCTATAGGAACCTTCTGGAAAGCCGCATACAGACCTTGAGTCCAGCATCCCATAGAAGCTCGTGTATCACACTGTATTTTGCAAAAGCGTCCCCAATGTCATGTTCCCCTGCTTCAAAAGGGACGTTACGGAGACATACCCAAGAATAAAATCTTGATACGTCTCTAGCAGACATCCACAGCAGGTGTAATCTCCATTCGCGATACTGATAATGGTCCACCCCCCTATCACACACCAGCAGACAGGAACTTAACAAAGATATGGGACACTCCATTCAATGAAATCCCATATAATTCTTGATTCTGGATTTCATACGTTTCCCTGACTATACTGGGTAGCAAAATATCCACATTACTTGGCGTTATAGCCCCCTTCACAATGTCCAAGCAGACAGTATTTATCTGCATCTTACACCGTTCCGCCATCTTGTGAAAATCAGGTGTTTTCACAAGTGACCGAGGACCTTCACAGAAACACCCTCTCTGTATGAGAGCTGAGCAGGGAATGGTTCTTATAAGTGTAAGATTCACCAGTGTTGGATGTCGGAAACAGGTCAGAGGAACCTTTCTCAAGTCTTCACATAGAAAACGAAGCGCTGGACACTTGCACATGCCATTAGTTGAATGAACCTTTTCCTAGTTAAAATACGCGAGTTTTGAAAGTTTGAAGCCGATCCTATCAGACGTTCTCACGCTATGGCAGAACCTTGGAAGATGGAAAAAAATAGGTAACAACTACCAGGTATTCCTTAGGGAAACTAAAGAAGTAAATTGATGATATCTTCTTAAGTAAAGTAATGGGGTTTAACGAGGTAGTAAATAAGTAAACTAATGGTTAATTTCAAAATAACTTTTGAGTTTCCTCTGAAGTGAGAGACGTTGTGGTTTGATGGTTTTCCATCTTGATCTCTGGCCACTGCCTCTTGTGTAGATGAAAGAGTTCCTCTTATGTAAATTATAACTTTCCTAATTAGAAAATAACGTCCTCTCTCTCTCTCTCTCTCTCTCTCTCTCTTCTCCCTTTTCCCCTCTTTCTGTCTGTCTGTCCTGTCTGTCTTTTTCTTCTTCTCTCTCTCTCTCTCTCTCTCTCTCTCTCTCTTTTTCTCTCTCTTTCTCTCTCTCTCCCTCTCTCTCTCTCTCCCTAGAGTAAAACCGTCTCTTTTATTCAATCAAGTGAGTTGTGTTTCAAACTGATTTGCGGGAACAACCTGGGAAGAAATTTAGACTCTGGTGGAAACATTGACAAATTCCAAGGTTCTTAACCGGAAATATGTTGACTTTGCCTTAAACTGATGTTTCCACCACCCCCGCCCAAATGGTAGGGGCGGTACCACCCCCGCCACAATTGGCGAAACACCCCCCGCCCCAAAGGGGCGGCCAACACATGTCCATACTGGTATGGGGGTACCACACCCACGCCCACAATGGATGGGGGCGGTCCACACCTTCCATCTGGTATGGGGGTACCACACCCACGCCCACAATGGTATGGGGGCGGACCACACCCACCTAAAGGGGGCGGTACCACCCCACGCCCACAATGGTATGGGGCGGTACCCACCCGCCCACAAACACAGGCTGTACCACACCCTCCTCACAACACAGGCTGTACTACACCCGTCCTCACAACACAGGCTGTGCCCCCCCCTCGTCCTCCAACACACACCACACCCTCGCCCACACAACACAGGCTGTCCCAAAACCTCGCCCTCACAAAAGGCTGCCATCCCGTCGCCCTTACAACACAGGCTGTGCCACCCCTCATCCTCACAACACAGGCGTGCCACCTCGCCCACACAACACAGGCTGTGCCACACCCTCACCCTACAACACAGGCTGTGCAACACCCTCACCCCACAACACAGGCTGTGCCACACCCTCGCCCACACAACACAGCTGTGCCCCTCTCCCTCCACAGGTTGTGCACACCCCACCCAACACAGGCTGTCCACACCTCACCCTCACAACACAGGCTGTGCCCCCCTCACCCTCACAACACAGGTTGTGCCACACCCTGCCCAAACAACACAGCTGTCCCCCCTCGTCCCTCCCACAGGCTGTGCCCCCTCACCCCAAAAAGGTTGTGCCACACCCTCCCCAAAACACGCTGTCCACCCCACCCCACAACACAGGCTGTGCCACACCACCCTCCAAACAGGCTGTGCCACCCCACCCCACAACACAGGCTGTGCCACCCACCCCCCTGGAGCCCCCCCCCACAACACAGGTTGTGCCACACCCGCCCACACAACACAGCTGTGCCACCCTCTCGTCCTCACAACACGGCGCCACACCACCCCTCACAACACAGGCTGTACCCTCTCGCCTCACAACACAGGCTGTGCCACCCCTCGTCCTCACAACACAGGCTGTGCCACCTCTCCCCTCACAACACAGGCTGTGCCACACCCTCGTTCTCACAACACAGGCGGCCACACCCCCCGCCCACAAACACAGGCGGCCACACCCTCACCTCCAACACAGGCTGTGCCACCCCCCCCACAACACGGCGTGCCACACCTCACCCTCACAACACAGGTTGTGCCACACCCTCGCCCAAACAACACAGGCTGTGCCACACCCTCACCCTCACAACACAGGCTGTGCCACACCCTCACAACACAGGCGACATAGACACCTTCACTGACCTCATTAACGCTCTTAGTAAAGCAATAAGAAAAGAATTTGCCAAACTTTAAGCATTTATTTAAATTTCAAATACTTTTCGAGTGATTGCTAGACAGCATCATAATTATTCGTCGTTTCCAAATATCATAGTATTTGAATCCCCCTTCCCCCCAGCCACCTCCTTCCATTCCATCTCATTCAAATATATTCCTAGATGTATATCGTATCCCCGAATTCATAAGCCCAGCCTTTCTACCTTAATGAACCAAAGGGAATAGTGGAGGGGGCCATGAAGATTATGAGATTTTAAGATAGCCGAATTTAATAAACAAAATCCAAAGATTCCAAGCTTTACAAAGGTATTTATTGCACTTTTCAAGTCGCCAACACACAACCTTACTGAATGGTTACCATCTAACAGTAAGATGTATCAGCCATTAAATATTGAAGTCATTCAGATGAGGTAGACGAATATATTTTGATCGTGACGATTAAGCAGGAATCACAATTCCGACAATTTTTTCACATTAAATGGTGAGAAGTTTACCAACCTGAGTCTCACTCTCTGCTGTCCTCGAGTTAGGAAGCATCTTGACCAATGTTGGAAGCTACACCGCTGGAGGGTTTCCGTGGTTTTCCCAGCCATTACAAGATGCTGGGAATGGGTTCAATATGGACATAAATGGCATAAAAATACTCTCTTCTCAGGTGGATTTGTCTGTGACTTGAAGCGAAACGTAGTCAATAAAGGTTCTCCATTATACCGCATTTGTGTACATTTTTCCAAGGGTTCGACAACTTTGGTCATGGGGCTCCCTGCACATGCCAGTTGCTCCTAGAATCTGGTCCTCGTTACCGTACGCAAGCGTTGAAAATTTCAAGCCGGTCGGATGAGGCGTTCTTGAGTTGTGAGCCAAACAAAATAGAATAAAATGGAGGAAGCTGGTGAAGGGCTCTTGATACCAGGAATTGGAGTTGCCCTCGCTTCTTCTGATCAAACCTAACTAGCTCCATTTTCTAGGCACTGTAAGCCTACGGGTTAAGCGCTTCTTCTTCTTCTTCATAAAAAAAAAAAATTTTAATAATAATAATAATAATAATAATAATAATAATAATAATAATAATAATAATAATAATAATAATAATAATAAAAATAATAAGAAGAAGAAGAAGAAGAAAAGAAGAAGGAATGAAGAAGAAAGACAACAAGAAGAAGAAACGCCTCATGGCTTCTTCCCCGTGACTTCCCTGACCTGTCAATAACGTCTCTGACATTTCATCATTCTCTCAGGCCCTCATAATCATTATTATCGCTGTTATTACATTTTTCGATAAAATATATCGAACTACTCTCCTCCTTTCTCTCTCCTTCTCCTCCTCCTCTCATTTTTCCACCTCCTCCCTCCTCCTCCTCCTCCCTCCTCCTCCCCTCTTCCTCCTCCTCCTCTTCCCCCCTCCTTCCCCTCCTCTTCCTCCTCCTCCACTTCCTCCTCCTCTTTCTTCCTCCTCCTCCTTCTCTTCTTCTTCTCTTTTTCCGCCTCCTCCTCCTCCTTTTCTTCCTGTGTGTTTCTCACAGTTCTTAATCCTATAAGACATTCTTTCACAAATTACGAAGATCTGATTCAATGAAAAACGAATACCCTAAATAATTTCCCTCAAGACTTATTTCATACAAGACGTATTTCATACAAAATGTATTTCATACAAGACTCATTTCATACAAGACGTATTTCATACAAGATGTATTTCATACAAGACGCATTTCATACAAGACGTATTTCATACAAGATGTATTCCACTCAAGATGTATTTCAAACAAGATTTATTCACTCAAGATGTATTTCACAAGACGTATTTCACTCAAGACGTATTTCCCCTCCAAGATGTATTTCATATAAGACGTATTTCGTCCAAAACGTATTTCATGCAAGACGTATTTCACTCAAGACGTATGTCAAACAAGACGTATTTCATACAAGGCGTATTTCATACAAGACATATTTCATACAAAACGTAATTCGTGCAAGACGTATTTCATGCAAGACGTATTTCACTCAAGACGTATTTCATAGAAGACGCATTTCATACAAGACGCATTTCATACAAGACGTATTTCGTACAAGGCGTATTTCGTACAAGACGTATTTCATACAAGACGTATTTCCTACAAGATATATTTCGCATAATGTGAATTTGAAATGAGACACGTGCAGCTAGAACGTTTCGCCAGCCAGGGCTTCTGCAGTCCAAAACTGAAGAAATCACTGACTGGCGAAACGTTTCCATAGTACAATAAGGATTCCCAAATGCTCCACAAGTGTCTCATTCTCCAACTTTCCTAAAAAATCATTTACATCATATCAAGAGGTATTTCGTGCGAGATGCAATTCATACAAGATGTATTTCATACAAGATGCAATTCATACAAGATGTATTTCATACAAGATGCAATTCATACAAGATGTATTTCAAGTAATCTGCTTGTTTAGACTGGCGAGTAAGGAGTGGGCTCCTTGCCTTTGCACTATCTTCAAGCCTCATTGATTAGTAAAACAAGATTACCCCTAATTTTGATTCCGGGTAACGCGGCGCCGGAGCTAGCCGACCGTTCCTGGGGTAATCAACTGCGGGAACGTGGCCGCACTAGCAAAGAGGCTGGCTGCGCAGGGCCGCAACGGATGGCCACATGCGCAGTACCTACTACCACACAGGTTGTTGCTGTTACTGCTGCTTTAGGCCCTATCTCATTACCAGAGAAATATCTGCATGTCATAATATTTTACGAGGAACGCCCGTGTCAGGAATATTTACATTATTTTTAAAGATAGCGAGAGGGTAATCGGTGGGGCTATTGATATTCAAATGGGCAGGATGCAGCTGGACCTTGTCATAGTCAGTTTCAAATTCAGGTTTTACGTGTTCCCATAACGAAGGAGGAATCAGGGTAGTCGCAGGTATACGTACGTAAGTACGTGTCGCTCGAGGGCGATGATGCTTCTCCTAACATTAATATATTCTTGTTACTCTTGCCTTAATAGCTCTCTTTGTTACATCTTCCTTATCGTTTTCCTTGTTACACCTGCCTTATTGTTTTCCTGGTTCATATGACGAACGACTGACACTGTTGGCACTCACCATCATTTGACGTAGTTGGCTTTACGAATTCATTTCATAGACAAGTAGAAAAATAATAATAATAACAATAACAATAATAATAATAAATATTAGTGCAATTATAATAATAATAATAATAATAATAATAATAATAATAATAATAATAATAATAATAATAATTAATAATAATAATAATAATAATAATAATAATAATAATAATAATAATTAATAATAATAATATTAATATAATAATAATAATAATAATAATAATAATAATAATAATAATAATAATAATAATAATAATAATAATAATAATAATAATAATAATAAAACACAGGTCAACAACAACAAAAAATTGTTCCAAAGAATCTAAGATTTTAGGGTATTTTGGATTTACTGAATTCGAAAAAAGTCAGTGATTTTTTCAAATTGGCTCTAGTTTTAGATATTGTATACCTACCTACAGGAACTTAGCCATAACGCGTGTATATATATTATATATATATATATATATATATATATATAAAATTTTAAAATTTTTTATTAAAACTATATGTACAAACACATTTTTTAACATTATAAAATAATATAATTTAAAATATATATATATATATATATATATATATATATATATATATATATATATATATATATATATATATATATATATATATATATAATATATATATTATTTTTTTTTGTGTGTGTGTGTGTGTGTTTTGTGTAGTGACAATGTTTTTTACATATAGTTTTAATAAAGATTAGAATTTTATTAATTTAAATTTTTTAATATTTAACGAAAGTAGTTGTATCAACAACGACCACCTGACAATATTGTAACCTATATTTTGTTATTGTCTCCAGATAAACATGAGTTCTTCACGAACAGTCTGCTTAAACAATCCCAATGCATTTTTACATTTGTGGGAATGTCTTTGAAAATAAAGAAAATATCAAGATTTTGTAAAACAAGCTTGTCTTGCTTGTTTTGAGTGGCTTTGGAGCCCAAGACAAGTCTTGGGCTCCCCATATGGTTTGCAAAACCTGTGTAGACTGTGAGACAGTGCAAAAATAGGCAAATGAAAAATTTAAACCAATGTACCTATGGATTCTACCTGGAGGGATTCCAAACGCCCCCGGTCCGGTCCACGACCAGGCCTCCTGGTGGGTCAGGGCCCGATCAACAAAGCTGTTACTGCTGGCCCAATAGTTCAACGTACGAACCACAGCCCGGCTGATCCGGTTCAACTTTAAGTATCTGTCCATCTCCTCTTGAAAGCCGGGGGGCCATTGGTAATTCCTTTTTGCTTGGTGGGGGCGTTGAACAGTCTTGGGCCCCGGACAGCTATGGTGTTATCTCTAGTGTACCAGTGGATCCCCTACTTTTCACGGGGGGGATTTTCCCCCGCCTCCCAAAACTTTTTTCTTTAAAGGGGGGTTTTTTGGGGGCAGATTCCCCCCTTCCCCTTTAGGATTTTCAAAGTGTAGATTATAAAATATTTCTGTCGCCCAGGAACAAGTCATTTTCCCCAACTTTCCCCAATAGTTGAGGTGTTTGATGGAACTTATTTTTCAGAAAAGGGTTTCTGTGGGAAAGGAAAACCACCACGAGATTTTTTTGATGGTGAATGAAAAAGGTTTGAGTCAACAAGGAGACCTGTGCCAAAAGACATGTTCCCATCCAGTGTTTTCAACACTGCCTGACCTTCCCTTGTCAGATGTTGAAGAAACTGGGGAGATGAACACAGGTGATAGCAGTGGAAGTAATATGAAGTAAACATTTCAACAGCCCAACAGTTTTTCCAAAAGAACTCAGACCCGTGACGTCAGTCTGTTAAAATAAGCATCTTTTTTTTAAATCCAGATAAAAACCTTTTCCCCCTTCACCAGATGAAAATTTTAACCAAAAACCCCCCGGGACTTCTTCGAAGGGCCCCGAACATCGCCCGGGGAGATTGGGGTGTTTAAAAAAGTTCCTTTAAAAATTTTGAACTGTTTTTTATTGCGATGGAACCCCAATATGAAACCTACCGTTGCTCACCAACAAAACTCTTGATAACCAACATAGAAGAAAATCGTACAAATAACGTTTTAAAAGAAGAATTAGTGGAATCCAAATTTTTTACAATATTAATTATATTTAATAAATGTTAGTCTGTATTACATGATTTGACTTTTGCATGATTTTAAAAAAAAATGATTTGTAAGTCGGGCCCCGGGTGGTCAATATTTTTTTTCCCTTTTTTATTTTTTTCAAGGGGGTCCAAATTTTTTCAAAAATACAGCCAATTAAGCAAACCGCGTAATCTATCAGACCACAAAATTCCCTAAAATCGGTGTTTTCATCGGCCCGAAAATGATTTAACCAGTGTATACTATCTATCTTCTCTCTCTTCTTTCCTTTCTTTTTTTACCTTTTGTTCCCTCCCTGCCCTTCCCCCTGCCCCCCTCCCTTCCCCCTCCCGTCCCCTTTTTCCCCTCCTCCCCCCCCCACTCCACTCCTCCCCCCTCCCTTTTCCCCCCCCCCCCCCTCCTCCCCCTTCCCCCCCCTCCCCCCCCTCCCTCCCCCTCCCCCTCCCCCCCTCCCCCCCCCTCCCTCCCCCTCCCCCCCTCCCCCCCTCCCCCCCCCCCCTCCCTTTTTCCCTCCCTCCCTCTCCCCCCCTCTCTCCCCCCTCCCCCACTCCCCCACTCCACCCCTCCCGCCTTCTCCCTCACTGCTTTTACCACTACTACTGCACATATCACACTATTTTAAATACCACACTACCACAAATAATAAAATAAAAACCATATATATATAAAAATATATATATAATAAAATATATTATATATAAAATTTAAAAGCATGATACATTTTAACATCTACGAATTTAACATAAACTTATACATACCTTAATAAAAAAAAAAAAAAATAAAAAAACAAAAAAAAAATAATTTTAAAAAATAAAATAAAATTTTAAAAAAATTGAGTTGGGTACCAATGTTTTAAGGCGGTCTATGAATCTTTTAATGGGGAAAGTTTTTAAAACCTTTCCCCCTTTGTTGAAAAAAAAGCCTGAACCAACTTTTCCCGGGGTTTTTTCTTTACCCCCGGGGGGGGGGGCCAGTTCAAAAAGTTTTGGGGGGACCCCCAATTTTCCCCCCATTTTTTTACACACGTAGGCACCTCGCTTGTGTCACCTGGCGGACTAAAAAATTACAGGCACCTGCTCTTTTTGGCCTGGCCGCCTTACCTCACCTGGCGGGGTCCCGTTAGCACACCCTCTCATGTGTCACCGGGGAAAACACCTCTTTCCCTATTTCACCACCTGGTTTACTCCCAGGCACCGGACCTGCAGCAGAGGGGCAGAAGCAACAACAACAATGGCAACAGAAGCAGCTGAAAAAGCAACAAAGCAACAAGGGAAAACACATGCAGTGGTGGGGGTTTAGATAACTTTCCCCGAACAGTAGGCTTTATCAGGTAGATCTGTTTGGACTTGATAAACCCACCGTGTGGGGAGGGGGAAAAAAGTTGTCGATAAAAACCAATACATCGCAGTTGTCTCTTTATCCATCGTGTCGGTGTTTCATACCACTTCCTCCGGCAACAGCAACAGTTGAATCAGCAGTATAGAGTGGCAGAAACAACAACAGCTGTCCTCTCTCAGTCTACAACACCAGAGTCGTGATCCCTGCTGCCACTGGGACGAGAGTACCATAAGTATTGAAAATACATTATACCACGTAGCTCTTTTTCTCACCAAAAATTTTCCCGTGGAAGGCCACAACGGGGATTACTTTCCGAAAATTTCCCGAAGACTGCTTGGGATTACCTTTTTTTTTAGAGGGACCGCGCCCCCCCCACCTCTCTCTCTCCCTTTTCTCTCTTCTTCTGTCTGTCTGTCTGTCTGTCTTCGCCCCCCTTTCTTCTCTCTCTCTCTCTCTCTCTCTCTCTCTCTCTCTCTCTCTCTTCCTTCCTCTCTCTCTCAATGATGTTTGATAGACAGTCATTTTCCCCATGTATTCCGATGTAAACAAGGTATGCGTGGCAGACTACTATACTCACCGAATGAGACACTTGTGCAACATTTCTAAATGTTGCACAAGATGTTTTTTAACTTCTAGATTTTCAAAGCATTACATCATCATATACGCAGTTTTTTCCCCGTTGCCAAAAGAGTCTTTTTGAAACCCTTTTTTTAACCATAAACAGCCAGATCAGCAAGACAGAAATGCAGGTCGAGTTGAGATGGGCAGTGAAAAGGAGAAATCAGGCCTATGAAAAAAAACCGGGTATCATTTGACGACGTTTCGCCAACAAGGGAGGCTTAATGTTCAGGAGATGGCACACGTAGGCGAAGAAAATGTAATAATCAGTCCATCAGTCTTGCAGAGCTGTACACAGAAGGCAGTAGACGAGGTAATCAGCCCTTTTCGCAGCGGTTGGCGACGCGTCTTCAAATACACGTCCCAAAAAATTGCACCTGTGTCTGATTCTTCAGCCTGTCACCACTGTATTCCATTATATTATTAGCAGAAACCGCTTCTCTTTTTCTTTCTTCTGGGGACGTATAGGTTTCTTCAAGGCTTCTCCTCATGTAGTTTTGTGCACGACCTGTAAGTGCAGACCTGTAGAGTGCACGACCTGTAGAGGGGTAGTGCTACAGAAGAATGTCACTAAGTTGAGTCACATCAGCGTTGTTTGTTGACAAGTTGGAGGGAAAGTGGGTCCTCATGATCACTGCAAGATGGTGGGGGAAGTTGTCCACACACTGCCGCCATTCGTGTTTCATTCAGGCTTTTAGGGAAACGTGGGGTTTCGGCAGAGCGTGGCTTGCAGGAAGAGCGTGGTTGCAGGCAGAGCGTGGCTTGCAGGCAGAGCGTGGCTTGCAGGCAGAGCGGGCTTGCAGGCAGAGCGTGGTTGCAGGCAGAGCGTGGCTTGCAGGCAGAGCGTGGCTTGCAGGCAGAGCGTGGCTTGCAGGCAGAGCGTGGCTTGCATTCAGGCGGGGTTGCGGCAGAGCGTGGCAGAGGGACAGCGACTAGACATAGTTGTTGCGGGTTGGTTCAAGCTCCTGTTCGGGGGCGGGGCCAAGGGACTCGCCCCCCCCCCTTCCTTCTTCAAGAGTCCCTTTTTTTGTCTTTTTTTTCCCCCCCCCCCCTCCTATACTACCCCCCCCTCTACTACCCATCCTATACTCCACCCCCCTACTACCACTCCTATACAACCCACCCCTATACCCCCCCCTAACCCCCACCCCCCTATCCCCCCCCTATACTACCCACCCCTTTTTGATTTCTTATGCCGGTCCATTGATTTATTTTTATAATGTGTGTGTGTGTGTGTGTGTGTGTGTGTGTGTACATACACTGTCTTTTCCCCCCTTTTGCCAAAATCTCCCCAAAAGTCCCAGATGCAACGAAACGGCTGTTTGTGAATCCACATCTGAAGAATTAAATCCTCGGATTTCTTCGTGTTATTTTTTTCAACCCCCCCCAAATACTCCTAAGAGTTGAATTATTATTATAATCATGGTGAAGCATAAACCCGTAGGATTATACAGCGCATGGGGCAACGGGTGGAAGGTATTCAGGCTCAATTCAGGGAACCTAAATTGAGGCGACTTGAAGACCAAAGAAAAAAGGTTTTTTAAGCTGGTCCATATACGCATCTAATATTTATTCCGGGCTTCTGCTGTGTTATCGTCAGTAAAACTGAGTTGTATTGTTATATCATGTATTCCCATTTTATCTTTATTGAAAGAGTTTAGACCTTATTGATTCTTTATTAGTGAGTTGACATACATAGTCTTCGGGGGGTGGTGATTAGTAGTTAGAATGACTGTCCCCCAGATGACGGGGTTTTCCTCCCAGTCGTCGTTATCCTCCCAGTCGTCATTTATCCCCCCAGCCGTCATGTTATCCTCCCAGCCGTCGTTATCCTCCCAGTCTTTTTCCTCTCAGTCGCATGTTATCATCCCAGTCGTCATGTTATCCTCCCAGTCGTCATGTTATCCTCCCAGCCGTCATTTATCCTCCCAGCCGTCATGTTAGCCTCCCAGCCGTCATGTTATCCTCCCAGTCATGTTATCCTCTCAGTCGTCATGTTATCCCCCAGCCAATCCTCCCAGTCGTCATGTTATCCTCCCAGCGTCATGTTACCCCCCCAGCCATGTTATCCTCCCAGTCGTCATGTTATCCTCCCGTTTTTATGTTATCCTCCCAGTCGTCATGTTATCCTCCCAGTCGTCATTTATCCTCCCAGTCATGTTATCCCCCAGTTTTATCCTCCCAGTCGTCATGTTACCCCCCCCAGTCGCCATGTTCCCCTCCCAGTCATGTTATCCTCCCAGTCAGTTATCCTCCCAGTCGATGTTATCCCCCCAGTCGTCATGTTTCCTCCCAGTCGTCATGTTATCCTCCCAGTCGTTATCCTCTCAGTCATGTTATCCCCCAGTCATGTTATCCTCCCAGTCGTCATTTATCCTCCCAGTCGTCATGTTATCCTCCCAGTCGTCATGTTATCCTCCCAGTCGTCATGTTATCCTCCCAGTCATGTTATCCTCCCAGTCGTTATGTTATCCTCCCAGTCGTCATGTTATCCTCCCAGTCGCCATGTTATCCTCCCAGTCATGTTATCCTCCCAGTCAGTTATCCTCCCAGTCGTTATTTATCCTCCCAGTCGTCATTTTTTCCCCCCAGCCATTTATCCCCAGTCGTCAGTTATCCTCCCAGTCATGTTATCCCCCAGTCGTCATGTTATCCTCCCAGTCATGTTATCCTTCGTCGTCTTTTTTCCCCCCAGTCTTTATCCCCAGTCGTCATGTTATCCTCCCAGCCATGTTATCCCCCAGTCGTCATGTTATCCTCCCAGCCATGTTACCCCCCAGTCGTCATTTTCCCCCAGTCATGTTCCCCTCTCAGTCGTCATTTATCCTCCCAGTCGTCATGTTATCCTCTCAGCCGTCATGTTATCCTCCCAGTCGTCATGTTATCCTCCCAGTCATTTATCCTCCCAGTCATGTTATCCTCCCACCATGTTATCCTCTCATGTCTTTATCCTCCCAGTCATGTTACCTTCAGTCGTCATGTTATCCTCCCAGTCGTCATGTTATCCTCTCAGCTCATGTTACCCCCCCATGTCGTTATCCTCCCAGTCGTCATGTTATCCTCCCAGTCGTCTGTTATCCTCCCAGTCGTCTGTTATCCTCCCAGTCGTCATTTATTCTCCCAGTCGTCATGTTATCCTCCCTTTTCAGTTATCTTCCCAGTCGTCATGTTATATTCTCAGACATCATGCTGATCATATTATGTCTCATTTCATATTATTTTCTCAGTTATCATTTATACTCTCAGTTGGTAGTGGTGGTGTGGGTTAATGCGGTGGGGGAAGTAGTGGTAGAAGTAGTGGTGGTGGAACACAGGTTTTAGTAGTAGTAGTAGATGTAATAATGATGCGGGTTAGTTTGTTCCAGTCACTATTGTGCCTTTTGTTCTTTGTAGAACACACGCTTGTAGATTACTGAAACAGCCCCATTGTGTTCCCCTTTCACCAAACCCGCAGGAGCGAGAACTGCCGGGGGGGTCCAGACACTACCTGGTCACAACTGTGCAGCAGGAAGGCCATGCGTGACACAGCGATGCCTCACCCGGGACTGGGGGCCAACATAAAAATTTTTGGGTTTCCTCCTTTAACCTTTAATCTCACCTTTTTTCTTCTATACTTCCGAGCCGTAAACTTTTAAAAACCACGCTTAAAAAAAGAGGTTATTTTTTAAATTTCAAGAAACATTCAAGTTGGTGCGGGTTATAATAATAATAATAATAATAATAATAATAATAATAATAATAATAATAATAATAATAATAATAATAATAATAATAATAATAATAATAATAATAAAATCCCTTTTTTTCTCAAGAAAGATACAACTTATACATGGCACAATATGCTAAAAAAATTCTACTGGGAAACGTTTCGCCTGGGGGAAAGCTGCACCCTGAGCGAAATGTTGCCGAAAAGTTTTTGGTTTAAAAAATCTATTACACGAGGATCATCAAGGCTCACGAAAACCCGTTCACCACCAGTCAAGAACATTTTTTACCAAATATGGAACCTATGGTCGAAACGTCCCCCGGGGTCTTATATAAACACAAAAGCCTGTAATGCAAGTCTTTCCCCATCTAAACACAACACTGTTTAGCGCTTCTCCTGGCGTTTAGCGCTTCTCCGGCGTGTGTTGTGCTTCCTGGCGTGTGTTGTGCTTCCTAGCGTGTGTTGTGCTTCCTGGCGTGTGCTATGCTTCTCCTGGCGTGTTTGGCTTCTCCTGGCGTGTGCGCTTCTCCTGGCGTGTGTTGTGCTTCTTCTGGCGTGTGTTGTGCTTCCCCTTACGGTGTTGTGCTTCTTCTGGCGTGTTTTTTCTTCCTGGCGTGTGGTTTCCCTGGCTTTGTTGTGCTTCTCCTGGCGTGTGTTGTGCTTCTACTGGCGTGTTTAGCGCTTCTTCTGGCGGTGTTGTGGTTCTCCTGGCGTGTTTTTGCTTCTCCGGGGGGTGTTGTGCTTCTCCTGGCGTGTGTTTTGCTTCTCCGGGGGTGTGTTGTGCTTCTCCTGGCGTGTGTTGTGCTTCTCCTGGGGGTTTTGGCTTCTCCGGGTGTGTTGTGTTTTTCCTGGCGTGTGTTTGCTTCTCCTGGCGGGTGTTGTGCTTCTCCTGGCGTGTGTTGTGCTTCTCCTCCTTGGTTTGGAAATAGGGTAGTTGATGAGTGGAATAGTCTGCCTAGTAGGGTTATTGAAGCTAGGCCTTGGGGGTTTAAATTTTGGGTTTGGGTAAATACATGAGGAGGGGGTTGGATTTGGGGGGACCCATTGAGTTAATAGAATCATCAAAGCTAATTTCTTGGGTAAATTGAAAATTATGTTGGGCATTTATTCTGTTAGTGGGGGATTTTAAAAGGCCTGTAGTATGGGCCAACAGGCCCCTGAGTGTTTCCCTTTTGTTCTTATGTTCTTATGTGTTGGCTTCTCCAGGCGTGTGTTGTGCTTCTCCGGGGGTTTTTTGCTTCTTCTGGGGGGTTGTGCTTCTCCCGGTGTTGTGTTTCCGGCGTGTGTTGTGCTTCTCCTGGCGTGTGTTTGGGGGTTTCCTGGCGGGGGCTTCTCCTGGCGTGTTTAGCGCTTCTCCGGCGTGGCTGTGCTTCTCCTGGCGGTGTTGTGCTTCTCCCCGGGGTATTTAGCGCTTCTCCTGGCGTGTGCTGGCCCCTGGCGTGTTTGCGCTTCTTCTGGCGTGTGGGCTTCTCCGGCGTGTGCTTTCCTGGCGGGGTTGTGCTTCTC
>WNWK01021231.1:0-34386 GCA_009830355.1 Cherax destructor | reverse complement strand
CACTGATGGTTTTGTTCCCCAGTTTAAGTTTTCTCAACCTAAACAGAAAGGTTTTTGGCGTTTCCTGGTTAGGCACTTGATGTATACTCCTTTTTTCATTGTAATTGCTGATTTAATTAGGTCCTTTTGTATCATATGGGGTGAAGTCTGATCATTATACTAGGTTTACCTTGTTTTCCTAGCAATCGTGTTTCCTTGATTTCATTACTTTGAAATTAACTTGTAGGGGGTCTTGTTTTTGATAGCAGTTTCCTTGCACTGGGCTTGGGGTTATGTCTCTGGGAATGTAGTTGCTTTTTAAATTATAACTGCATCAGAAAAAAGTTATCTTGTTCGGTTTGTCATCTTGAAAATCAAGATATTCACCCAAGTCAGTGTGCATGTTGTTATTCCAGTCCTTGATTGCTTTTTCCCCCTTCATATTCAAGTTGTTATTTGTTCGGTGTGACGGGAAATAGCTGTTTGCAGAGTATTTTCTGTGTCAGTTTTTCCCCGATGTAATCTTCTCTTAAAGGGTTTTTGGATCGTCTCGGGGTTAGTTAGCTTGGATTCATTTTCACTATTTTTTTGCTTTGATGTCTTTGTTTTCAGCTTAAAAGGGCAATGATGTTTTCCCCTAATAGTATCAGGAGTAGTCATCCTTGGTCCCAGGAAGGAATCCTACGGCTGGGGGGGGTGGGGGGGGAAAAGTCAGCCATGGTCCGTGTTGTTATTGTTGTCGTGGGGGCCCCGGGTGGGGGTGGGGGGGGGTTGTTGATGCACCGGCTTTCTGTTGTGTATGTTGTTTCAAAGTCCTTAGCGTTGGTTTCTTGGTACTGTTGTTGGTTCCTCTGCGATTGCCGCTCATAGTATCACTAGTGAAGCTATGGAGGAGGCTTTATTTCCTTTAGCTTGGGTTAGGCGTTCGTCTGGCAGCGCGGGCGATGTTTGGGTTTGCAGGGCTGTCTTCCTTAGATCTTCAATTTTGTTAAGGTTTGGGTAGCATTTCTAGTATTCTTAAGTCATTTTGTGATCTACGTGGGTTTGTGCAATTGTACCTTCAATTAGGCCATCACAAGCTTTGATGAGCGCTGAGTTTTTTGGAGAATATGGGCTGCTAGGATACTGCCGCTGCCAGGTGTTGAGTCCTGGAAATGGGAAGTACAATGCCTGCACTTTAAAGGAGGGGTCTGGGATAGTGACAGCTGGGAGGGACTATTCTCAGCTGTCGTATCTGAGATCCTCTGCAAAGACAGTGATTATGTATGAGTGTTGTGAAAGTGTTGAATGATGATGAAAGTATTTTCTTTTTGGGAATTTTCTTTCTTTTTGGGTCACCCTGCCTCGGTGGGAGACGGCCGACTTGTTGGAAAAAAAAAAAAAAATAAGTAAATTCGCCGATGACACTAAGATAGGTAGGATAACTGATTCAAATGTAGATGTCAGGGAACTTCAGGAGGATTTATACAAACTCAACTCCTGGTCAGAAAAGTGGCAGATGCAGTTCAATGTAGATAAATGCAAGGTTCTGAAGCTTGGGAGTGTCCATAACCCAAGCACTTATAAGTTAAATAACGTAGAACTTAGCCATACAGATTGCGAAAAGGACTTGGGGGTTATGATAAGCAGCAACCTCAAACCAAGACAGCAATGCCTAAGTGTACGTAATAAGGCAAACAGATTACTAGGATTTATATCAAGAAGTGTAAGCAACAGAAGTCCAGCGGTTATATTACAACTTTATATATTAGTAAGGCCTCACCTAGATTACGCAACTCAGTTCTGGTCTCCATATTACAGAATGGATATTAATTCGTTAGAAAACATTCAGCGTAGAATGACTAAATTAATACATAACATTAGAAATCTTCTGTATGAAGAAAGATTGAAGACACTTAAATTACATTCACTTGTAAGACGAAGAATGAGGGGAGACATTATCGAGGTATACAAGTGGAAAATGGGTATTAACAAAGGGGATATAAATAAGGTCTTGAGGATCTCTCTTCAAGAGAGAACCCGCAATAATGGATTCAAATTAGATAAGTTTAGATTTAGAAAAGATATAAGAACATAAGATTATGTATTAGTGTGGTGAAGTGTTGAATGATGATGATTTCCTGTTGAATGATGATGATTTCCTGTTGAATGATGATGATTTCCTGTTGAATGATGATGATTTCCTGTTGAATGATGATGATTTCCTGTTGAATGATGATGATTTCCTGTTGAATGATGATGATTTCCTGTTGAATGATGATGATTTCCTGTTGAATGATGATGATTTCCTGGTTTGGAAATAGGGTAGTTGATGAGTGGAACAGTCTGCCTAGTAGGGTTATTGAAGCTAGGACCTTGGGTAGTTTCAAATTTAGGTTGGATAAATTCATAAGTGAAAGGGGTTGGATTTGAGTGGGAATTGCACATGAGTAAATAGAATTATCAAAGCTTATTTCTTGGGTAGCATTGAAAATTGGGTTGAGCAAATATTCTGTTAGTGAGATGGATTGTGAAGGACGTGCCTAGTATGGGCCAACAGGCCTGCTGCAGTGTTCCTCCTTTCTTATGTTCTTATGGCAGATGTTCTGTTAGTGGGATGAATTTGTGAAGGACCTACCTAGTATAGGCCATCATGCCGGCTGCAGTGTTCCTCCTTTCTTATGTTCATATTAATGTTGAAGAGTACAATGACAAGGTACCTTTTCTATAAAGGACACTGAAACATGCCTTCTCAAATCCATCCATATATATATTTGCCCAACCTATTTTTTATGCTACCCAAGCCATAGCTTTTGTAACCTTTCTTTCTCATGTACCAGCTGACTTTTCCACCACGAGTATAACTACTACTACTACCCAGTATGTCGGCAATTTTCTAAGGTTCGACTTGCGTCCATTTTGACTTACGACCGGTTGGTCGGAACCAAGCTCGGTCGTAAGTCGGATGGTACCTGTATTTTATTCATTCTAGAGTATATGCCATGTTTCTATGCTGTTAATATTGTTTGTCATATTAGATGAATTGTGATAGATAAATAAGCCATAGAGTTGATATTAGTGTCATATTGAAGTACAGTGGACCCTTGGTTTTCCTGTGTCTGTTTTCGCTGATTTTGGTTTTCGCGCACTTTTTTCGTGGAAATATTGGCTTTGTTTTTGCCGATTGGCTTAGTTTTCGTCGATAGTACGGAACCTGTCAAGTGCCCAGCGCACATACAAAGCCGCAAGCCTGCCTCCCCCATACATTATCAGGCAATGTAGCATTGTTTCTGGTTGAGTGAACATTATCCTGCAAGTTCATACAAAACATTTCTTAATAATCCAATGTTTTTTAGCCCTTGATTATTGTGTTTGACTGCTAAATGAGCCACCATGGGCCCAAAGAAAGCTCCTAGTGCCAATCCTTTGGTAAAGAAAGTGAGGAACACCATAGAATTAAAGAAAGAAATCGTATCAAAGAGGAGTCAATAAAGGCTATAGCACCAGCCAGCGATAAAGTGTAGCACTAACAGTGTAGCAAGTAAGGTAAGCGATTAAGCAATAGGAAAATGACGACAGAAAACTTAACTCCTCCATTGTTGTTTGAGGAGTTTACCTGGAGAGAATTCCAGGGGTCAACACCCCTGCGGCCCGGTCTGTGACCAGGCCTCATGTTGGACCAGAGACTGATCAACCAGGATGTTACTGCTGGCTGCACGCAGTCCAACGTACAAACCACAGCCTGGCTGGTCAGGTACCGACTTTATTTGCCTGTCCAGTGCCTGCTTGAAGACAGCCAGGGGTTTGTTGGTAATCCCCCTTATGTATGCTGGGAGGCAGTTGAACAGTCTTGGGCCCCTGATACTTATTGTGTTGTCCCTCAGCATGCTAGTGGCACCCCTGCTTTTCATTGGGGGGATGTTACATCGCCTGCCGAGTCTTTTGCTTTCATAGGGAGTGATTTTCGTGTGCAAGTTTGATACTAATCCCTCGAGAATTTTCCAAGTGTATATAACAATGTATCTCTCCCGCCTGCGTTCTAGGAAGTACAGGTTTAGAAACTTCAAGCGTTCCCAGTAATTGAGGTGGTTTATCGCAGTTATGCACTGAGAACAATGCCGCCCTCTGCCACCATCTCCTCCAAGATAAGTGTAAATATTTCTTATTTATAAATTACGTACATTGTTTCAGTGTGAATACTGGTGGTGGCTTTGCTGCCTCCATGACCACGACCACCACCACCACCACTATATGTACGGCTTATGGTCAGTGGCCCTTATAAACCCAACAACAATAACACTATCACCAGTCCTCACATTTGTAATGACATATTTTATTCAGTCTAGAGTATATATCATGTTTCTATGTTATTAATATTGTTTATTGTGTCATATTAGATGAATTGTGATAGATAAATAAGCCGTAGAGCTGATATTAGTATCAAATTGAAGCATTTTGTCCTGCCTCCAAACAATAAACTCGCCTCCCTCTCTCCTCCTCTGTCTTCCATACACCAACAAGAGTCGCCAATAAAGGCAAGTGTGATGTTAAATGTTCATTTATACATGTTATTAGTGCTTTATATTTATTTGTCATTCTTTTCTGTATGTAAACCTATATTTAATCTCTAAAAAAAATATTTTTTGTTAATACTCCTGGGTGTCTGAAATGGATTAATTGAATTTACATTATCTCTTATGGGGAAAATGGTTTTAGTTTTCGTCGATCTTGGTTTTAGTCGATCCCTCTGAAACGGATTAAACACGAAAACCAAGGGATCACTGTATCTTGTCCTGTCTCCAAACAAACTCTCCTGCCTCTCCATATGCCAACAAGAGTCTTCAATAAAGGTAAAACTGATTTAAATGTTCATTTATCTTTTAAATTTAGTGCTTTATATTTATTTCTCATCGTTTTATGTATGTAAAACTATTCTTTAAAAAATTAATTTTTTTGTGAATATTTTTGGGTGGAACAGATTAATTGGATTTACATTATTTCTTATGGGAAATATTGCTTTGACTTTCGGCTGCTTTGAGTTTAGGCTAAACTTCTGGAACGGATTATGGCTGAAACTCAGGGTTGCACTATACCACTTAAACTCTGGAATAAACTTTGTTACATATCTGTGCATTTTTCCCAGTTTCTTAACATGCTTTTCAAGTTGTAGGTTCCATACTGGTGCTGCATCCTCTAAGCCCTAAGGCGAGCCTGATGTATGTTACAGCCTTTCCTCACTTAGCGACGTACTTGTTTACCAATGCCTTGGACTTACGACGGGCTCTTTGACCAGTATTTATACCTAAATAATATATATTAGAGCTGATTTCCTCTATTCTGTTTGTTTCAATATACAGTGGACCCTCGGCTAACGAACACCCCGGAAATTGTACAATTATGTAAGTATAATATTGTAAGTGCTTGTGGAAGTGTATTTTTGGGGGTCTGAAATAGACTAACCTACGTAACATTATTTCTTAAGGAAGTAAATTCGTTCGGTAATGGCACTTGAACAGGCTTCTGGGATGAAGTTTTTTCGTTAGCCAGGGGTCCACTGTACAGTACACTACTATATAAACATTTAAAAATATACCAGAAATTTTATAAATGGTGTAAAGGTGACATTAAAACAATATCAAAGATGGTTGACACACTCACTACCATTATAGTATGCTCCTCATTTAGCGACGAATTCGTTTGACGGGGTGTTAGGAACGGAACTCCGTCATTTAAGTGAGGAGAGGCTGTATATAAAGGGCCCAGAATGACTTTGAGATTCCTGAAGACAATGTATGCCATGCATTCATTGGCTGCATAAGCCTTTCAGCTGATGCAAGCCTCTGGCAATATACCAGGTACTAGTCACTCCTAGGTCTCTAAGTGAAGTCTGCGGCCTCCGTCTCCCACGTCTATAATCAATGTTCAGTCTTGTTGCCATTTCTTCAATCTTTGTGACCTTGCATTTTCTGGGGTTGAATTCAAGCAGCCACTTTTCTGATCAAACTTGTAGTTTGTCCAGTTCTGTCTGGAGCCTTTCCCTTTCCTTGTCTTTTTTTTTTTTTTTTTTTTTTTTTTTTTTTTATAGAGCACTGGCCATATCCTTCTAAGGCAGGGTGACCTAAAAAGAAAAACAAAAGTTTTTGTTTTTATGCAGGAGATAGAGTTACTAGTTGCTAGCCCCTTGGAAGGGTTCTTCTCTGTCTCCATGGAGTAGTCTGTTTTTATTCTTAGTTTTACATCAAATTGGAATATATCTGATTCAATTCCATCTGGAATATTATTCACTTTAACCAGAAACAGTACTGGTCATACCAATTATTGTGGAACCCTGCTAGCTACTCTTTCACCATTCTGACATCTTTCCTAACAATAGCTTTTTCCTTCTCCTTTGATCCACTGAAGTATGTTCTGTTATTCCTGCCTGCACTTTGAGTATTTGCTCCAGGGTCTTGTGGGGTTGCAGTATCAAATGTCTTCTTAGTCTGAAAAGAATAAAATCCATCCATCTCTCTCCTCTCTGTTACTTTGTCATAGAATTCCAACAGGTTGCCAAGACAAGATAAGCCATCTCTGAACCCATGCTGATTATTGCCTATGAATCTCCTCCTCTCCAAGTCTTCTACAACTCTCCTCCTGACAATCTTCTCCATTACCTTGCATGTTATAAGTATCAGAGAAACTGGTTTGGAGGTCAGTGCTTCCTGTTTCCTTTCTTAAATATAAAGACTATATTTGCTCTCTTCCAGATCTCTGGCAAATATTCCATATCCAATGATTTTTGTACATCCTTTAAAGTGGTTCAGACTGCTTCTGCTGCTCCTTGTAGAATCCATGGAGACACTTCATCAGGTCCCATCTGGTATTGTCTGTTTCTACTGAGAAGACCTCTTCATACTGTTTGAAAACACTTCACAGACTTCCCTGTCATTTTTTGTTAGCCTGTCTCCTTTAGTTGAATTACCAGGTCTGATTTGGTCTTTGCTACCATGTCTTTTTCAGATTGTCATTCAGCCTTTCTCCTCGCCCTAGCATATTCGTTTCTGGCTAATCCGCTCTCTTCAGTTCTCATCAGTCCTTTGCTTTCTGTATTTTTTTGATACATTTTTGTTGTATACTTCTGCATCTTCTGCCTCCTGGTATTTTCCAGCTAGGTACTCCATTATCTCATCTGCTAACTTTCCATCCAGTTCTTTATCTCTGTCTTGCATTCAAGAAATATCTCGTCTTCTTGAAACTCCTTCTAAAGTCTGGCATCTCTCATCCTTCACCTTTAGTTTCAGTGGGACTGTATAATCCCTAGTGCACAGTTGACTTTGTTTTCTATTTCACATTTGTCTGATGTGTGAGCGTGTTAGTTAGGAGTGAATGGAGATGGATGTTTTTTGGGACCTGATGAGCTGTTGGAATGTAAGCAGAGTAACATTTGTGAAGGGATTCAGGGAAACTGGGATCCGAACTTGAGTCCTGGAGATGGGAAGTACAGTGCCAGCACTCTAAAGGAGGGGTGTTAATGTTGCAGTTTTATAACTGTAGTGTAAGCATGCCTCTGGCAAGACAGTGATGGAGTGAATGATGAACGTTTTTCTTTTTTGGGCCACCCTGCCTTGGTGGGAAACGGCCGATGTGTTAATAAAAGAAAAAAAAATTGTGCTTTTGTTTCTCCTGATGCCAAACAACATGATGTTCAATGGTGACATGTTCCAGCTGCTGAGGTATGGAAAGAATGAAGAACTCAAAGGGAACACTATATACAAAACTCAAGAGGGTCACCAAATAGAACGAAAGGAACACGTAAAAGACCTGGGAATAATTTTGTCAGCTGACCTCTCTTTTAAAGACCATAACATGACAAAGATCATGACAGCCAGGAGAATGATGGGGTGGGTACTGAGAAATTTTAAAACAAGGGACATAATGCCGATGGTGACCCTCTTCAAATCACTAGTTCTCCCTCACTTAGAATACGTATTGCTCAGTGCTGACAGCCCCATTCAAAGCAGGAGAAATATCAGAGCTGGAACAAATACAGAGATCGTTTATGGCTCACATTGAGCCAGTAAAGCACCTAAATTACTGGGAAAGCCTTTAAGTCTTGAACATGTACTCATTGGAGTGGAGGAGATAGAGATACATGATAATATATACCTGGAAAGTACTCGAGGGCCTGGTCCCAAATCTGCACACGGTCATAGCTTACTGGAGTGAGAGATATGGGAGGAAGTGTAAAATAAACCCAGTGAGGAGCAGGGGTGAGGTGGGGACAATAAGGGAGCACTCTATCAACATTCGGGGTCCCAGACTATTCAACATCTTACCAGAAGATATCAGAAGCACAGCTGGAACAAGTGTAGAAGCCTTCAAGAGGAAACTGGACAAGTATTTTCTCCAAGGGGCCAGATCAACCAGGCTGTGATGAATATGTGGGGCAGCGGGCCTCGAGCAACAACAGCCTGGTTGACCAGGCAAGCACCAGACGAGCCTGGCCCATGGCCGGGGTAAACTGGCAGGGGTTAACCCTTTCACTGTCGGTGATGTATAGGTATGGCTTACAAGCCAGTGTCAGTGACATATTAATATGCCAAATTTCTAGCGGCTTCAAATCTAGCGGGAGAAAGCTGGTATACCTACATGTGAGAGAATGGGTCTGCGTGGTCAGTGTGCGCAGTATAAAAAAATTGGGGCACCTGCATTGCATTGTGGGAATGCCATTTCAGTAGTCCTTCATGCCTAGCGGTAATAAATACCTCACTCCACGGCGAATTGGGACTCTTCCCTTCCGAAGTGATAGTTCTAACACAGATTGATGTGTCAGTGAAGATGAATCTCATGGTTTTGAGGAGTTTGTGACCAAAAGCAATGCCCAAGATACCAGAAATAGTGCTGAAAACCCAGACAACCATCAACCTTCCAGCACTGGTGCTGGGCCATCCCATTTATGTTCACTTGTACCACAGCGAAAGAGGAAACTCATATTTTCCCATGTCTCAAAGAATAAGTAAGGAAGTTTATTCAGGTATACACAAATACAGTTACATAGATTATCATACATAGCAGCATATGTGTAGAGAACCTAGGATAACCCAAAAAAGTCAGTGACTTATTTCCATGTGAGTGGTGGGGAAGGCAGCGTGGGTTTGTGTAAACAGGTTTTGTAAACAGTATAATGATAATGTTTGTGTGGTTATTGTGTTGCATACAATGAGTGGATATATTTTTTTTTTTTTTTTTTTTTTTTCTCTCAACAAGTCGGCCGTCTCCCACCGAGGCAGAGTGACCCAAAAAGAAAGAAAATCCCCAAAAAGAAAATACTTTCATCATCATTCAACACTTTCACCACACTCATACATAATCACTGTCTTTGCAGAGGAGCTCAGATACTACAGCTGAGAAAAGTCCCTCCCAGCTGTCACTATCTCAGACCCCTCCTTTAAAGTGCAGGCATTGTACTTCCCATTTCCAGGACTCAAGTCCAACTAAATCAATTAACTGGTTTCCCTAAATCCCTTCACAAAATGTTACCCTGCTCACACTCCAACAGATCGTCATGTCCCAAAAACCATTCGTCTCCATTCACTCCTATCTAACACGCTCACACATGCTTGCTGGAAGTCCAAGCCCCTCGCCCACAAAACCTCCTTTACCCCTTCCCTCCAACCTTTTCTAGGACGACCCCTACCCCGCCTTCCTTCGGCTACAGATTTAAACGCTCTCCAAGTCATTCTACTTTGATCCATTCTCTCTAAATGACCAAACCACCTCAACAACCCCTCTTCAGCCCTCTGACAAATACTTTTAGTAACTCCACACCTTCTCCTAATTTCCACATTCCGAATTTTCTGCATAATATTTACACCACACATTGCCCTTAGACAGGACATCTCCACTGGTCTCATAGGCCACAAAAGTTACTTGAAAAAATAAAATAGAAAAAAAATAGAATGAAAGTACAGTGGACCCTCGGTTAACGAATACCCCGGAAATCGTGCAATTATGTAAGTATAATTTTGTAAGTTCTTGTGGAAGTGTAGTTTTGGGGGTCTGAAATAGACTAACCTACATGACATTATTTCTTAAGGACGTAAATTCGTTCGGTAATGGCACTTGAGCAGGCTTCTGCAATGAATTTTTTTTGTTAACCGAGGGTCCACTGTAAAATTAATATTACCGAGTGAGCGGCAGTCGCTGATATTGACGTAAATGATTCACTTTGTCAACTTCACGCCTCTATTTCTCAGTAAGTACTGATTGCAAATTTTTTTTTTTTTTTAAACAATCGGAAAAATACTTTTTTTTCTTTTTTTTTCCTTCCAAATATTTTTCGACAGTGAGAGGAAGTTTGTGAGCGAGGGTTTCAACATTGGAAGGGTTAAGGATGCTTTTGTGATATTATGAAGGAGCATAACCTTTTGTGTATGAGTTTCTCAAAGATTATGGAAATTATATTATATATTACAGCCTCTCCTCACTTAACGACAGAGTTCCATTCCTAAGACCACATCGGTAAACGAATTCGTCGCTAAGTGAGGAGCATACTATAATGGTAGTGAGTTTGTGTCAACCATGTCTGATATTGTTTTAGTGTCACTTTTGCACCATTTATAACATTTCTAGTATATTGTTAAATGTTTATACAGTAGTGTACTGTACAGTGAACCCTCCGTTTTTGTCTTTAACCCTTTGACTGTCGGAGGCCCCATTCTGAAACTGTCATTCTATGTCGGAAAATTTTGGAAAACAAATAAATTATTTTTTCTTATGAAATGATAGAGAATATTTTCCCGATTGTAATGACACCAAAAGTATGAAATTTGATTGAAAACTTACGGAATTACGGTCTCGCAAAGATAGCGATGTCAGTGATATTGTATACGCATCGGCGATTTTGCCGAGTTTGAGCCCTATTTTAGGCCAATTCCATTGGGACAGTCGACCAAACTCATAGCTATTTCTTTAGAACTCCATTTGTTCTATCGATTGAGTACAAGAAATCACCAATTTACCGATTTCAACTACCCAATAAAGTGGTCAGAAAATGGCAATTTCGCCAATTTCATGCAAAATAAAAAAGATGTCAATTTCAAAATAGGGTCCAGAATAAACAATGCAGACATCCCTAGCACTAAAATAAGATGTTATCTGTTCATTAGTCATGTCTTTAGGCCCTTCTTACATTACTCTTGCTTTCTATTTTGATTTTTTATTCATACAAAAAATAGAAGATTTATTGTTATGCAGACTATTGCATTATTGTAAAAACTGTATAAATAATATCTGTGCACTTGTGAAAGAATATTAGACTCACCAATTGATGTGTATTGGATGCATGGTGTGATTTGTTTACTTTTGAACATTGGCAAAAATCGAACATTTCCGCTAAATAAGCTCAATTTCAAGATCGTTTACTTCATGAAACTAATCAAAATCATCTCTATTCCTGTAATATGTTTCCCATTCTATCAAATGAGACCATGAAAAAGAGAATACAACCATAAATACTATACGAAAATACACCTCAAAGACGGCGTGTTAATTAAAAAAACGGTCGGAGTTTTTTTTTTTTCTCATTACGTACTGCTTGCTGCAGGATTTTTTTTATACTGCGCACACTGACCACACAGACCCATTCTCTCACATGTGGGCCTACCAGCTTTCTCCTGCTTGATTTGAGGCCGCTAGAATTTAGGCGTATAAATACGTCCGAAACATTGGCTCGTAAGACGTATATAGTATACGTCCGAAACAGTCAAAGGGTTAATCCATTCCAGAGAGACCGGGGAAAACTGAAACCATTTTCCCATAAGGAATAATGTAAATCCAATTAATCTATTTCAGACACCGAGTATTAAGAAAATTTTTTTTTTTTATTGATTAAATATAGATTTACGTACAGAAAAGAATGACAAATATAAAGCACTAATAGCATGTATAAGTGAACATTTAACATCACACTTACCTTTATTGGCGATTCTTGTTGGTGTATGGAAGACGGAGGGAAGGAGAGAGGGAGGCAAGTTTGTTTGGAGGCAGGACAAAATGCTTCAATATGACTAATATCACCTCTACGGCTTATTTATCTATCATAATTCATCTAATATGACATAAACAATATTAATAACATAGAAACATCATATATACTCTAGAATGAATAAAATACCATTATGAATGTGAGGACTGGTGGTAGTGTGTTATTGTTGTTGGGTTTGTAAAGGCCACTGACCATAAGCCATACATATAGTGGTGGTGGTGGGCGGCAGCAGAAGCCTCCACCACTATTCACACTGAAAAAATGTACATTATTTATAAATAAGAAATATTTACACTTACAGTGGACCACCGGAAATTGACCATTCTTTATTCCAGAATGCTGTTTAAGTACTGTTACCAAACTACAGTGGACCCTCGGTTAACGAAAAAAATTAATTGCAGAAGCCTGCTCAAGTGCCATTACCGAACGAATTTACGTCCTTAAGAAATAATGTCATGTAGGTTAGTCTATTTCAGACCCCCAAAACTACACTTCCACAAGAACTTACAAAATTATACTTACATAATTGCACGATTTCCGGGGTATTCGTTAACCGAGGGTCCACTGTAATTTATTCCCATAAGGAATGATGTAAATTAGATTAATCCGTTTCAGACCCCCAAAAATACACCTATAAAAGCACTTTCAATAATAAACTTACATAATAGGGTGAGTTAGGAGTGTTCGATTTCCGAGGGTCCACTGTACCTTGGACGAGATGGTGGCAGAGGGCGGCATTGGTCTCAGTGCCCCTATATACCTCAAACAACAATGGAGGAGTTAAGTTTCGTGTCGTCATTTTTCTATCTCTTAATCACTTAACTTACTTGCTATACTGTTAATGCTACACTTGATTGCTGGCTGGCGCTATAGCCTTTATCGACTCCACTTTAGTACTTTGCTATGATTTCTTTCTTTAATTCTATGGTGTTCCTCACTTTCTTCACCAAAGAACTGGCACTAGGAGCTTTCTTTGGGCCCATGGTGGCTTATTTAGCAGTCACACAATAAACAAGTGCCAAAAACAATGGATTACAGTGGACCCTCGGCTAACGTTCTTAATCCGTTGCAGGAGCTAGAGCTTTAGCCGAAAAAAACGTTATCCGAAGCCTTATTTCCCATAAGAAATAATGTAAATACAATTAATCCGTTCCTGATATCCAAAAATATTCACAAAAAAAAAAAATTTTTTAAAGAATAACTATAGTTTTACATACAGAAAACACACATAAATACTACATACAATTTAAAATTTATAAATAAATAATGAAATAAACATTTAAAATAACATTTACTTACCTTTATTGAAGAGACTTGCTGGCATCTGGAAGATAGGGAGGACAGGGGCAGGGCTTAGTGTTTGGAAGGGGAATCCTCACTCCCTGCACTACTGCTACACTCCCTCTATGCTTGCTACACTCCTTTCATGCCTGTTACACTCCCTGCATGCCTGCTACACTCCTTGCATGCCTGCTACACTCCCTGTATGCCTGCTACATTCCCTGCATGCCTGCAACACTCCCTGCATGCCTGCTGCACTTCCTGCTTGCCTGCTACACTCCCTGCATGCCTGCTACACTCCTTGCATGCCTGTTACACTCCTTGCTTGCCTTCTACACTCCCTGCATGTCTGCTACACTCCCTGCATGCCTGTTACACTCCTTGATTGCCTGCTACACTCCCTGCATGCCTGCTACATTCCCTGCATGCCTGCTACACTCCTTGCATGCCTGTTACACTCCTTGATTGCCTGCTACACTCCCTGCATGCCTGCTACACTCCCTGCATGCCTGCTACACTCCCTGCATGCCTGCTACACTCCCTGCATGCCTGCTACACTCCCTGCATGCCTGCTACACTCCTTGCATGCCTGCTACACTCCCTGCATGCCTGCTACACTCCCTGCATGCCTGCTAAACTGTGTTTTTGTTGTACATCCTGACAAGCTCACCCACACGTACGCCACTCTCATATTTTTCAACAATCTCCTTCTTCAGTTCGATGGTGTTCCTCACTCTCTTTAGCACAGAGGTGCCACTAGGAAGCTTCTTTGGACCCATGGTGACTTATTTCACAGTGACAGTCACTAAATCACCAAAAAAGACACCAAATGTATTGTGAATGCTTGAAAGAGCGCGCTGGGTATTGTTCACTCAAGTTTAAACAACGCTGGACTGGCGTCCTGGGAGGAGGTGCGCAAGCCCAGAGCGGACAGACAGGTCTGGTACGTAACGTTAGCTGAGTAAATAACGCTAGCCGAAAAAAATATTGAACGTAAAAAGCAACCTTTAGCCGAAAAAAACGTTATCTGGAATGAACGTTAGCCGGGGGTCCACTGTATTATGAAATGTTTCGTATGACATCACAAGATATGTTCACTCACCAAGAAACAACATGACACTGCCTGAGTATGTGTGGGAAGCGGCTTTGTGTGTGCGCTGGGCACTGGACAGGTTCCGTACCAACGACGATAACAGAGCCAATATTTTGACGAAAAAACTCGGCTAAAACCGAAATCAGTGATAACGGAGATCGACGAAAAGGGAGGGTCCACTGTATATTGAAATAAACGGAATAGAGGAAATCAGCTTCAACATACATTATTTAGGTATGAATACTGGTCAGACAGCCTGTCATAAGTCCAAGGGATCGGTAAACGAGTACGTCGCTGAGTGAGGAGAGGCTGTATTATATTTGTAGCCTTAATATGTTGGATTTTGTTGTGAGTGACATGGGCACACAAGGATATTCAAGCAAAGGTCTTATCAACGTCTTGTAAACGTGCTTCTTGATGTGGGAGGGGGCCTCATTAAACCTGAATAGCTGGCTGAGGCAGACTTTTGCTAGATTCACTTTTTTGGAGAATAAGGCTCAAAGTAGTCAAAATTACCAATACACAAGTTGCTCAGTTCCATAAGTTTTCCATTAAATTTTTCATTTTGGTGTCACTACCTTCGAAAAAGGTTCTCTGTCATTTGAGTTTTTTTAAGTTGTGACACTGTAATCACTTTTAATTTCAGGGTCCATGACAGTGAAAAGGTTAACCATCCATAAAGTATCTAAAGGCAGTCTTGAAATCTGCCATTATAGCATAAATGTTTCCCACTGAAGTACTGCATTAATATGATTTTTCTGGTGACAATTTTTTCTGTATAATTTTTCCCAGATCCTTTCTCTCTTTCAGATTACTCAAATATTTTATTGATTAATCAATATTCTTTATATGGCCATTTTTTGCTTTCTCCTGTGATCATTACACAATTGTTATTTCATTAAATTTCACCACCACTCTCTCTACCCAGTTAATTTATTCAAGTTGTCCTGTAGGGATTCATTTATATTTCTTGGCATAGGATTTTTTTTAATTTGTAAGCTTATTCATATGTTGCAATTCTTTATTCCTTCTGCCAAATCATTTACTATTCTGTACAAGTTAGAAAACTTATTAAGCAAATACAGATAGTACTGATCTTTGATTGATCCTGCTGTTGCTATTTTATTGAGGCTATTTTATTTTTATTTTTTTAGACAAATTTCACATTGCTCTGGAATACTATGGTTTTCCATTTATTAATTTTACCTTTTTCCTCATTATTCATTGGAGAGCAAAGTTTTCATCAATAGAAGTCAAGGTGAGCAAAATTGCTGATGCATAAATATTGCTGAAGCAGCAAAATTCGTGATAGCATAATTTCGTCAGTTTTCTTACAAATTTTGTACTTTTTGTTATTTCCATCAGAAAAAGATTCTCTACTATTTCATAAGAAAAAATAAAATATTTTTTTGAAAATTGTTGGACCCTGTGGACAAGTTTCAGATCAGGGGTCTGGACCCTGAAAGGGTTAATGTTGTCCAGCCACAGATATTGCCAGTTAAATTGGGGTCTGTTTAATCAAGGGTTTTACTGTGCAGTAACAAGGTACATCATTTAGCTGGCAACTTTGGGGAAAAGGGTGAACCAAATTTCCACTGATAGGGATCACATAATTTTTTTAGGATTTTATTTTGGTTATTCCTTTTTTGTATCATTTGTTGATATGCCAGATTTATAAAGATTGACAATGCTGGAAGTCAAATTATTGACCGTCAAATAATGGATTCTTTACTGTGTTTGGTTTAATTTTCATCTTGCTGAGCCTCCAGTGTTTTTGTAATGACCATTTAAATTTTGAATTCATAAATGAGAAAATCACTTAAAGTATTTATATGCCTGTGACGATGTAGGTGCTTAGTGTTTTGGCCTCTTGGAGATTTTACCATCTGCTTTGAAAGCTACCCTTTATATGCTTCTGCTTTACATTGATGCAGATTTATTTAGACTGGCCTTTAATCACTACATAGAACCTTCCCTCATAATTATGAAATGTAGGTAACATGATTCATTAAGGAGTTAAAATAATTATACTCAAACATGCTGATGTAAGGTGCATATAGTGTTACTCTGTCTGGTCAGTCTTTCATCTTTTTATTCCTCTACTAGACAGATGTCTGTATAAAATGTTTCTTCACCTTAGTAGCTTAGCTTTTAACTAATAAAATCAAATTTGGAATGTAGCTTCTTAATAATAATGTCAAGCATGCTAATTGAATGGTTAAATATATATTATAGGAAAGGGTATTCTTGAAATGTAAACTTTATGTGAAATGGTCGGGTTAAATTTGAATATTTGACATAGGCTTTTATCTGTGTTAAAATTGGCCTGGTAGGTACCTACCTATGTTTAATTCATTGACATTAACTATGGGCACATTCTGCACATCACATATTGCATATCTCATACTTTACACTTTAAAAACAAACAAATAACTACATGTACTTAGGTATCTGCACGATCCAAGAATGGTATCCCCGTACTCCATAACACCAATGTCCATAACCCCAGTCTCCATAACCCCAGTCTCGTGTGCCAATTTGATTAATAAATAAGTCACAATATAGTGGCTGTAACAATACACAAATAACCTAAACTTAAGCTGAAACTTATGATGTATTGGTCTGACTTGGACTATTAACAGGTCACACTGTTGTTAGTATTGATTAGTAAATTTACATGACACACACACCACACACATTGAAACTGGGCAACTACCTGAGGCTTGGAAGATGGCAAATGTAGTCCCCCACACACCCCCACCCCCACACACACCCCACCAACACACACACCCACCCCACACACACACCCCACCCCACACCCCACCCCACACACCCACCCCACACACACCCCACCCACACACACCCCACCCCACACAAACACCCACCCACCCCACACACCCCACCCCACCCCACACACCACACCTACACCACACTCACACACCCACACCACACACACACACACCCCACACCACACACACACACCCCACACCCCACACCACACACACACACCCCACACCACACACACACACCCCACACCACACACACACACCCCACACCACACACACACCCCACACCACACACACACACCCCACACCACACACACACACCCCACACACACACCCTACACCACACACACACACCCACACCACACACACCCCACACCCACACCCCACACACACACCACACACACACACCCCACACACACACCCCACACACACACCCCACACACACCACACACACACCCCACACACACACCCCCACACACACACCCCACACACACCCCACACACACACCCACACACACACCCCACCCCACACACACACCCCACACACACACCCCACACACACACCCCACACACACACCACAACACACACACCCCACACACAACACCCCACACACACACCCCACACACACACACCCACACACACCCCACACACACACCCCACACCCCCCCCCACACACACACCACACACACCACACACACACCACACACACCCACACACACCCCACAACACCCCACACACACACCCCACACACACACCCCACACCCCCCACACACACACACACCACACACACACCACACACACCACACACACACACAACACACACACACCACAATAACACCACACACACACCACACACACACCACACACACACCACACACACACCACACACACCAAAAACACACACCACACACACACCCCACACCTCTCACCACACACACACACCACACACACACAACACACACCACACACACCACACACACCACACACACACCACACACCACACACCACACACAACCACACACACCCCACACACACCACACAACACACCACACACACCACACACCACACACCACCACACACACCACACACACACCAATAATAACACCACACACACACCACAAAATGCACCACAACACACCAACACACACACCACAACACACCAACACACCACACACACATCACACACACACATCACACAACCACACACAACACCCCACACACACCCCACACACACCACACACACACCACACACACACACCCACAACCACCACACACCCCACACACACACCCCACACACACCACACACACACCACACACACACACACACACCACACACACCCCACACCCACACCCCCCACTCACACACACCCCACACACACACCCCACACACACACACCCCCACACACACACACCCCACACACACACACACCCCACACACACACACCCCCACACACACACACCCCACACACACACCACACCCACACACACACACCCCCACACACACACCCCACACACACACACACACCCCACACACACACACCCCACACACACACACCCCACACACACACACCCCACACACACACACCCCACACACACACCCCACACACACACACCTCACACACACACACCCCACACACACACCCCCACACACACACCCACACACACACCCCACACACACACCCCACACACACACCCCACACACACACCCCACACACACACACCACACACACACACCACACACACACACCACACACACACACCACACACACACACACCACACACACACCACACACACACACACCACACACCACACACACACACACACACACACACACACACCCCACCCCACACACACACACACACCCCACACACATACGCACGCACACATATACAATAGTTCTAGTGTCTAATCGACATGTGCCGAGGACAAAATGGTAACTAACATGTACATTTAGTTGTAAGGCACATGAACATGCCAATTGTTCCAAGAATCTGGTCCTTGTTACTGTACACAAACATTAAAATTTTGAAGCCAATTGAATGAGACATTTTTGAGTTATGATCTAAATAAAATAGAGGGAAAAAATGAAAAAGGAAAAAAAATTGGCAATCTCTTAGTGTACCCTTGGGGATACCTAATAAGTTTAAAAAAAAGTGTCACAAAACTGTGGCTGGAACAATATACAATGGTCCACCCTGGACCATTGTAAATTCTTGACAATGGTTCATGGTGGATCAAAATGTTGGCAGAAGTTTCATCTAACTGTGGGTTAGTTGTATGTATATAAATAATACTTTTTTCTGCATACTCTGAGAAGGGTATCCCGTATCACATAACCCTAGCCCCTTTACATTGGTGCTCACACGAGGCCTATTACCCATGGCCTCAAAATCTTCAATAGGCGTAAGAGTTGCAGCTTAAATGTGTATTGTACCTTAATAGACCTAGGAGCTATAACTCAGTCCTCTCAAGAGTCTAAAGGCCTAGAGTTTTAAGATGAATATATGCAAGAAGCCTAATATCTGTAGCAAAGCAGCCTAAAGAGACCCAGAAACTAGTGCCAACCCAGTCAAACACTTAAAATATGAAGCTTTATTTAATTTTTCAGTGTGATCACAATTACTGTATGCTACAGAAGGATGCTACTCTCTGATATTAATAAAATTGGCAAATCGGATCCTGCAAATCCTATTAAAAATCTAAACATTCTTCTAAATAGAACACTCCAGCATTGAAAGTTTTTGAAGCTGAAATAAAATAACATTTTCAAGTTACTGTATGTAGATTAATATCCAAGATTGTTTAAAAGGTTAGCATATTGAAACTTAAATAATCTGAAACCAATTTAAATCTTTCTCTAAATAAGGCACATCTGTTAAGGGTGTGAAGATGCTCAGAAAGGGTATTCTCCAGTTATTGATTGGAAACAAACATTCCAATATTATTCACAAAATTGTTAAGTTTGAAGATGATCAGAAGAGGCATTTTTCATTTATGAATTTTATACATTTATATCAAAATTTTCATGTGTACATTAAAAAATAGAATGCTTATAGGATGTGCTGCATTTCAGGCAAAATTTAGTCTAGTTTTAAAATCTACATATTTTTGTATTTAAGGTTCTAATACCTGGTATTAATAGGAACTTCAACCCTTTGAGGGTCCAGACCCCTGATCTGAGACTTGTCTGCAGGGTCGAAGAATTAATTTTTTTTTTTTTTTTTTTTTTTTATGAATCTTTTTCTGAAGGTAATAAAAGAAAAGTACTACAGGAGGGGATAGAACCCGGGATCAGAGTCATAAAACTCCAGACCGAAATGTTAGCCACTGGGCCAGCTGGCTACAATAAGATTCATCCAACTACGTATATTTATACACCATAGGAAGGTTAGCATAGGCACCACTGTGACAACAAATGCAAGTTTTTATGGACGCATCTCCTGCCAGCGTGGCCTTGACTAGCTTTCCTGGCACTAAAATAAAATTTCCTCTGTTTATTAATTACGTTTCCAGGGTTTACAAACTAATTCCATTTTTATTTTTTATTCACATAATGAATTTTTATTCACACCAAGAAATAGAAGATTTACTGTTATGCAGTATTGTAATAATTGTATAAATATCAGCACATTCGTGAACATACATTAGACCCACCAGCTGGACGCATGACATTATTTGTTTACTCTTGAACATCGGCAAAAATCAAGCAGTTCCACTACTTAGAGCTCAGTTTCAAGCCGTTTTCAGTAATAAAACTAATCAAAATCATCTCTATTTCTGTAATATATTTTCCATTCTATCATATGAGACCAAGAATCTGCGAATACAACCGTAAAAAAAATAGGAAAATACACCACATTCGCTGTTTCAATCAAAAAACATGGTCTCGGTTTTTTTTCCTCATGCACTGCGTGCTGCAGGATTTGTTTTATATGGTGCACACTTACCATATAGATGCATTCACTCATATCTAGGCCAAAATTTACCAGTTACAGCTTATCCAAGTGAGCTGAGCTCATGGCATAGAACTGTGGCTTGGACCCTGGCTTCAAAGCCGTAGAACTGAGACTGACCCTCAAAGGGTTAAGACTACAAATATTTTAAGGTAAGTAATGAGTGTACTGTATATGCATTTTATCGCTCTATTGCGCTCTAAATGTCGTAGTATATTACGTGTGGGTGGGCTGACCAGGCTGGCTACCATATCTCCCACACCTGACTTCCTACAAATAAATACTACTCACTTCTCACCCTACATTAAGACTACAAATATTTTATGTAATGTGTATACTGCATATGCATTTTATTGCTCTGGGGTGCTATAAATGTCGTAGTATATTACGTGTGGATGGGGTGGCCTGGCTGTCTACCATACCTCCCATGCCTGACTTATTACAATAAATACTACTCACCTTTCACCCTACATTAAGACTACAAATATTTTATGGTAAGTAATGAATGAAGGCAGCTGGGATTGATGGGATAAAGATAGAAATGTTAAAAGCAGGTGGGGATATAGTTTTGGAGTGGTTGGTGCTATTATTTAATAAATGTATGGAAGAGGGTAAGGTACCTAGGGATTGGCAGAGAGCGTGTATTGTTCCTTTGTATAAAGGCAAAGAGGACAAAAGAGAGTGCAAAAATTATAGGGGAATAAGTCTGTTAAGTGTATCTGGTAAAGTGTATGGTAGAGTTATTATTGAAAGAATTAAGAGTAAAACAGAAAGCAGGATAGCAGATGAACAAGGGGGGCTTTAGGAAAGGTAGGGGGTGTGTAGATCAAGTGTTTACAGTGAAACATATAGGTGAACAGTATTTGGAAAAGGGTGAAGAGGTTTTTGTGGCATTTATGGATTTGGAAAAGGCATATGATAGGGTGGATAGGGGATCAATGTGGCAGATGTTGCAGGTGTATGGAATAGGAGGTAGGTTACTGAAAGCAGTGAAGAGTTTTTATGAGGATAGTGAGACTCAGGTTAGAGTGTGTAGGAGGGAGGGGGACTATTTCCCAGTAAAAGTGGGCCTTAGACAAGGATGTGTGATGTCACCGTGGTTGTTCAATATATTTATAGATGGGGTTGTAAGAGAAGTGAATGCGAGGGTCTTGGCAAGAGGTGGGGGTTAAAGATAAAGAATCAAATACAAAGTGGGAGTTGTCAGTTGCTTTTGCTGATGACACTGTGCTTTTGGGAGATTCTGAAGAGAAGTTGCAGAGGTTGGTGGATGAATTTGGTAGGGTGTGTAAAAGAAGAAAATTGAAAGTGAATATAGGAAAGAGTAAGGTGATAAGGATAACAAAAAGATTAGGTGATGAAAGATTGGATATCAGATTGGAGGGAGAGAGTATGGAGGAGGTGAATGTATTCAGATATTTGGGAGTGGACATGTCAGCAGATGGGTCTATGAAGGATGAGGTGAATCATAGAATTGATGAGGGGAAAAGGGTGAGTGGAGCACTTGGAGTCTGTGGAGACAAAGAACTTTATCCATGGAAGTAAAGAGGGGAATGTATGAGAGTATAGTTATACCAACACTCTTATGTGGGTGTGAAGTATGGGTGATGAATGTTGCAACGAGGGGAAATCTGGAGGCAGTGGAGATGTCATGTCTGAGGTCAATGTGTGGTGTGAATATAATGCAGAGAATTCGGAGTTTGGAAATTAGGAGGAGGTGCGGGATTACCAAAACTATTATCCATAGAGCTGAGGAGGGGTTGAGGTGGTTCGGACATGTAGAGAGAATGGAACGAGACAGAATGACTTCGAAAGTGTATAAATCTGTAGTGGAGGGAAGGCGGGGTAGGGGTCGGCCTAGGAAAGGTTGGAGGGAGGGGGTAAAGGAGGTTTTGTGTGCGAGGGGCTTCGACTTCCAGCAAGCATGTGTGAGCGTATTTGATAGGGGTGAATGGAGACAAATGGTTTTGAATACTTGACGTGTTGTTGGAGTGTGAGCAAAGTAACATTTATGAAGGGATTCAGGGAAACCGGCAGGCCGGACTTGAGTCCTGGAGATGGGAAGTACAGTGTGTGCACTCTGAAGGAGGGGTGTTAATGTTGCAGTTTTATAACTGTAGTGTAAAGCACCCCTCTGGCAAGACAGTGATGGAGTGAATGATGATGAAAATTTTTCTTTTTCGGGCCACCCTGCCTTGGTGGGAATCGGCCGATGTGTTAATAAAAAAAAAAATAAGTAATGAATGTACTGTGTGTGTATTTTACTTTTTAATGTTTTTAATGCCTAGTTTTATTGCTAACTTAATGTTGGTTTTTGGTTAGTGTAAACTTATCTGGCATTTATATGCATTTATAAGTTGAAAAAAAGGCGTTCTGCTTTCCGGCGATGTCTGCTTTCTAGTAGTAGCCTGGAACCTAACCTGCCCTATAAGTGGCATACTGATATAAAAGTTATGTGATTGAAGTGATTAACATTAATTAGATTGATTATAGTGAGGTAGTACAAAACATATAATATTACAGTTAGTAAATTTAGTAATGGGAATGGTTTTATCTTGGCATGATACACTGTTTCGATAAAAGCTCCTATGTTGGGAGAGTATTTCAGGCAAACTTAGGACTAATTTAAGATTTATTAGGCAATAACTATATTAGGATTTTAATGTTTACAGTCATTTGTGTGAGTGTAAATGTAAAATACTGGGAATTACAGATAACGAGAGAAAGTATACATGTATTTTGTTTTGGATGTGTTCACGATACAAAAAAGAGAATAGGTGGTTTAGATGTAGGTGATGATGAGGGGTGTTAGGGAGATAAGGTGGTTTTAATGGTAGTTTTGAAAATGGTGGTTAAGTCTGTGGTTCTCCAGTTTTTGGGCAGGGAGTTCCAGGTTTTAGGCCCTTTTTATGTTCATCAAATTTTTGTAGAGATTTAGCCGGACACGAGAAATGTCAGAAATTTTTGTCTGGTACTGTTTGTGTGGGTCCTGTTGCAACTACAGTGGACCCTCGGTTAACGAATACCCCGGAAATCGTGCAATTATGTAAGTATAATTTTGTAAGTTCTTGTGGAAGTGTAGTTTTGGGGGTCTGAAATAGACTAACCTACATGACATTATTTCTTAAGGACGTAAATTCGTTCGGTAATGGCACTTGAGCAGGCTTCTGCAATGAATTTTTTTCGTTAACCGAGGGTCCACTGTATCAAGAAAGTTTTTAGTTCAGGGTTAATATTAGAATTTATGGCTCTGTAAATGTAGGTTGCACAGTAGTAGGTGTGAATGTTATGTTCAGTGAGTAGGTTTACGTCTTTGAAGAGGGGGGGGGAGGTTGTTGTCTAGCATTGGATTGTGTGATAATTCTTACTGAAGTTTTTTGTTGGGTTATTATTGGCTTTACGTGGGTTGCTGCTGTTGGTCCCCAGGCACAAATAGCATAGGTGAGGTAGGGATAGATGAGTGAATAGTATAGTGTGAGTAGGGCTGATTGTGGTACATAGTAACATATCTTTGAGAGGATCTCAACTGTTTTGGATACTTTTTTTGTGTTGGATATGGGTGTTGAATTTCAGGTTGCTGTCAAGGTGCAGACCCAGGAATTTGCTCTCATTATGTTTAGCAATAAGAGTGTTGTCAATCATAATGTTCAGCTGGGCATCACATGTTCTGTTCCAAAACATAATGTTGAAGGTTTTGTCTATATTAAGTGTAAATTTATTGGCAGTCATCCAGGTCAATATTTTTACTAGCTCTTCAGTTAACAACCGTGTTGAGTGAGGCAAGATTAGGGTGGGAGATGACACAAGTCGTGTCGTCAGCAAAGAGAATAGGTTTAAGTTGTTCTGATACGTTCATTAGTTACATTTCCAGGCTTTACACATGAATTCCATTTTGATTTTTTATTCACACAAAAAATAGATTTATTGCTATGCAGTATTGTAATAATTGAATAAATAAGCTCAGTGCCTTTGTAAATGCATATTAGACCCACCAGTTGACATGTATTGGATGTGATTTGTTTACTCTTGAATGTCTGCAAAAATAAAATATTTCAGCTACTTTGAGCTCAGTTTTCAAGCTATTTTCAGTCTGAAAACCAATCAAAATCATCTATTTCTGTAATACATCATCTATTCTATCAATTGAGACTAAGAAACTGTGAATATACCATAAAAACAATAGGAAAATACACCACAAAGTCGGTGTCTTAAACAAAAAAACAGTCGCAGTTTTTTCTTATTCACTGCGTACGGCAGGATTTATTTTTATATGGTGCACACTTACCACATAGACCCATTCTCTCATATCTAGGCTTAGATTTACCGCTCACAGCTTATCTGAGTGAACTGAACTCAAGCCGTAGAACGACTCAGACGTGAGCTTCAAACTCGTAGAACAATGACACAGACCTGAGCTTCAAACTCGTAGAACAATGACACATAATTAAGTGGTTAAGATAAGTTACAAGCTAATTCATGAATTAAAAATTGTTTTAAAATGATTAGGGATGCAGTACTAGTTTATGAAGCTACAATACAAAACAGTATAATGACACAAAGGTTCTCTGAAGATTATTTCTGTAGACATGGATGTAGAGTTAAGAACAATGATAATATGTACTATGTAAAATTCTTGATAAAACAGTTGTCTGAAAAAAAGGGATTGCAGCATATGATACAATACTGTATAAGGAAGTAGAAAAAAAAATGCAGGAAAAAAGATATATGTACAGGAGGATGAGTAATGGATAAAAACAAACTGGTTTCAAGAATTGCATTAATCCTATCATTGTTGTTCTCGTAATAATATGGCTTTAAAGCCAGTGTCGGTCCCGTGATACTACGTCAAAATTCTAGCGGCTTCCAATCTTGAGGGAAAAATCTGGTAGTTTTACATATGAGAGAATGGGTCTGAGTGGTCAGTGTGCATTGTTAATTCTGGCCCCTATTTTGAAATTGGCCTTTCCTGAATTTTGTGTGAAATTGGCCAAATTAGTAATTTCTGATCACTTTTTTTGGTTAGTTGAAATAAGTAAATGGGCAGTTTCTTGTACTCAGTTGATAGAATAGGAGGAGTTCTAGCAAAATAGCTATGAGTCTGGTTGAGTGAAGCAAAGGAATTGGCCCAAAATAGGGCTCAAATTGGGTGAAATTGTCGATGCGTAAATATCGCTAAGATCGTTAACTTTGCGAGAGCGTTATTCCGTAAAGTTTTCCATCAAATTTCGTACTTTTGGTTTCACTACCTTCAGAAAAAGATTCTCTACCATTTCACAAGAAAAAATAATTATTGTTTTTTTTAAATTCGACACTATGAGAAAGTTTGCGAGCAGGGGTCTCGACACTCAAAGGGTTAAGGTAACAAGGTGCTCTTTAATATTAGTCTCAAAGATGATGTCGGAGATGGCCTCTAGAATCTTCAGTTAGCTTTTTCTATATTTTTGGGCATTATATTTGCATTGAAGTTTTACTTAGGTTTAGTCGTACAAAGTTACTGCTTGGAAACCATTATCGCATTAGGCCTGTAGAGTTGGCAGTGGTGCCTGCACAGCCAAACCTTCCTGTAGGTATAATAAACCAGCACTGAAATTATGAAACAAATTAGAAGAGGCATTCTCAAACTTTGCATGGAAGCCCTGGAGGAAGAAACTTGAAGAGAATATCATTTTTGACAATCCCTATAGGTATTTCCTTTTAGGGGATACCTAAGTATGTATTCCTAAAAAGCTTAGAGAAAAGCATTTTGTATAGCAGGTGTTAGAAAATAATAGGGATTTATAAGTTTTAATGCATATACTATAACAAATATTCTAATTAAAACTTGATACTTCTTAATATCACAAATTAATGCTTGGTGTGATGCTATTCTGTTGCAGCTATATTAATCTCTTGCCACATTTCACTTATTGTACACAATGCTCATAATTTTCAGCACAAATTAATAAGTTATCTTCTCTATGCATGTTCACTGCCGCTAAATAGAAATTTCGAGGAGCCCCAAGAAAGGTATGTACATAGATTGCCTTCTCTTACACTGCTGTTGAATGGGTTACCATATTAGTAATCTGTTTTGTATTCAAATGGTTTTCATGCTGTAAATATGCTTGATTAATATTTATACTTTCTAATACTATAATGAAAGGGCATAAAATATCATTCACATTGTGCAGTATATTAATAAATGCTGTTCTGGAATGAAGTTTTTAATACTGTACTGTAGTGGTAATTATGGTGTTAAACATGGTTTTGGCTATGTTTTGCTTGTATTGCTGCTTGTGTGTTCTACTATTGAGACATTTATAGCCTGGACTGTACCAGATTTTGGTTTGCACTTGCATTTACCTCCATTTAGTCCAAAATGGAAATAGGAAGACAACATTTGCATGACTTATTGTAAATACATCCATTTGTCTGTTTTGGGTTTTAACACTCAAGTATATTATATTGAACCAAAGGTATACTGTCACATATCTCATTCTGGTTTTGACCCTTGGATGCCTTTGAATTGTGTGATGCATTATTTATTTGTTGAATATTCACATTGGTTCTCACTGAATGGTCATTTACAAACCTTGTAAGCTCCTGCTGCATGTTAATAGTCTCCATAAGATGAATGAAAAAAATGGATTAATAGGTCATGAAAACATAACTTGTAATAAATGCAGAAGAAATCTCAGCACAGCCTGTCAGTTTTAAATAGACAAGTAACGAATAAAAGCATTTGACAAAGTGCTATATACAAGTTAAGTATAGAAAATTGCAAAAAAAATAAATGGTATAGCAGGTAAGCTCTGACCAGATAAATTTGTCCTTGATGGAAAATCATTGAGGTCAACAATAATTGGTAAATTCTCATAATGACGAATAAGTTTATTATGTTGAGGCTTAATTCTATTTATGATTGTTTATAAATGAATTTCCCAAAGGAATGTCAAATGATGTGAAAATTTTTACTGATGTTACCAAATACAAAATCAAGAGATTTGTTTGATTGACTATTATTTTTTTTTTTTTTATTAACACATCGGCCGATTCCACCAAGGCAGGGTGGCCCGAAAAAGAAAACTTTCATCATCATTCACTCCATCACTGTCTTGCCAGAGGGTGCTTTACACTACAGTTATAAAACTGCAACATTAACACCCTCCTTCAGAGTGCACACACTGTACTTCCCATCTCCAGGACTCAAGTCCGGCCTGCCAGTTTCCTGAATCCCTTCATAAATGTTACTTTGCTCACACTCCAACAGCACGTCAAGTATTAAAACCATATGCCTCCATTCACTCCTATCAAACACGCTCACACATGCTTGCTGGAAATCCAAGCCCTCGCACACAAAACTTCCTTTACCCCTCCCTCCAACCTTTCCTAGGCCGACCCCTACCCCGCCTTCCCTCCACTACAGATTTATACACTCTGAAGTTATTCTGTCTCGTTCCATTCTCTCTACATGTCCAAACCACCTCAACAACCCCTCCTCAGCTCTCTGGACAATCGTTTTGGTAATCCGCACCTCCTCCTAATTTCCAAACTCCGAATTCTCTGCATTATATTCACACCACACATTGACCTCAGACATGACATCTCCACTGCCTCCAGCCTTCTCCTCGTTGCAACATTCATCACCCATGCTTCACACCCATATAAGAGCGTTGGTATAACTATACTCTCATACATTCCCTCTTTACTTCCATGGACAAGGTTCTTGTCTCCACAGACTCCGAAGTGCTCCACTCACCCTTTTCCCTCATCAATTCTATGATTCACCTCATCCTTCATAGACCCATCCGCCGACATGTCCACTCCCAAATATCTGAATACATTCACCTCCTCCATACTTCTCCTCTAATCTGATATCCAATCTTTCGTCACCTATTCTTTTTGTTATCCTCATCACCTTACTCTTTCCTATATTCACTTTCAATTTTCTTCTTTACACACCCTACCAAATTCATCCACCAACCTCTGCAGCTTCTCTTCAGAATCTCCCAAAGCACAGTGTCATCAGCAAAAGCAACTGTGACAACTCCCACTTTGTATTTGCTTTTATCTTTTAGCCCAACACCTCTTGCCAAGACCCTCGCATTCACTTCTCTTACAACCCCATCTATAAATATATTGAACAACCACGGTGACATCACACATCCTTGTCTAAGGCCCACTTTTACTGGGAAATAGTCCCCTTCCTCCTACACACTCTAACCTGAGCCTCACTATCCTCATAAAAACTCTTCACTGCTTTCAGTAACCTTCCTCCTATTCCATACACCTGCAACATCTGCCACATTGCCCCTATCTACCCTATCATACGCCTTTTCCAAATCCATAAATGCCACAAAAACATCTTTACCCTATCCAAATACTGTTCACTCATATGTTTCACTGTAAACACTTGGTCTATACACCCCTACCCTTCCTAAAGCCCCTTGTTCATCTGCTATCCTGCTTTCTGTTTTACTCCTAATTCTTTCAATAATAACTCTACCATACACTTTACCAGGTACACTCAACAGACTTATTCCCCTATAATTTTTGCACTCTCTTTTGTCCCTTTGCCTTTATACAAAGGAACAATACACGCTTCTGCCAATCCCTAGGTACCTTACCCTCTTCCATACATTTATTAAATAATAGCACCAACCACTCCAAAATTATATCCCCACCTGCTTTTAACATTTCTATCTTTATCCCATCAATCGCAGCTGCCTTACCCCCTTTCATTCTACCCACTGCCTCACGAACTTCCCTACACCCACAACTGGCTCTTCCACACTCCTACAAGATGTTATTCCTCCTTGCCCTACACACGAAATCACAGCTTCCCTGTCTTCATCAACATTTAACAAATCCTCAAAATATTCTCTCCATCTTCCCGATACCTCTAACTTCCATTTAATAACTCTCCTCTCCTATTTTTAACTGTCAAATCCATTTGTTCTCTAGGCTTCCTCAACTTATTAATCTCATTCCAAAACTTTTTCTTATTTTCAACAAAATTTGCTGATAACATCTCACCCACTCTCTCATCTGCTCTCTTTTTACATTGCTTCACCACTCTTTTTAACCTCTTTTTCTCTCCATATACTCTTCCTCCTTGCATCACTTCTACTTTGTAAAAACCTCTCATATGCTAACTTTTCTCCCTTACTACTCTCTTTACATCATCATTCCACCAATCGCTCCTCTTCCCTCCCGCACCCACTCGCCTGTAACCACAAACTTCTGCTGAACACTCTAACACTACATTTTTAAATCTACCCCATACATTTTCAACCCCATTGCCTACACTCTCACTAGCCCATCTATCCTCCAATAGTTGTTTATATCTTACCCTAACTGCCTCTCTTTAGTTTATAAACCTTCACCTCTCTTTACTTACTGATTCTATTTTCCTTGTATCCCATCTACCTTTTACTCCCACTGTAGCTATAACTAAAAAGTGATCTGATATATCTGTAGCCCCTCTATAAACATGTACATCCTGAAGTCTACTCAACAGTCTTTTATCTATCAATACATAGTCCAACAAACTACTGTCATTACGCCCTACATCATATCTTGTATACTTATTTATCCTCTTTTCTTAAAATATGTATTACCTATAACTAAACCCTTTCTATACAAAGTTCAATCAAAGGGCTCCCATTATCATTTACACCTGGCACCCCAAACTTACCTACTACACCCTCTCTGCATGTTTCTCCCACTTTAGCATTTAGGTCCCCTACCACATTACTCTCTTTTGGTTCAAACGTTCCTATACATTCGCTAACATCTCCCAAAATCTCTCTCTCTCCTCTACACTCCTCTCTTCTCCAGGTGCATACACGCTTATTATGACCCACTTTTCGCATCCGACCCTTATTTTAATCCACATAATCCTTGAATTTACACATTTATATTCCTCTTTTCCTTCCATAACTGATCCTTCAACATTATTGCTACCCCTTCCTTAGCTCTAACTCTCTCAGATACTCCTGACTTAATCCCATTTATTTCTCCCCACTGAAACTCGCCTACCCCCTTCAGCTTTGTTTCGCTTAGGGCCAGGACATCCAACTTCTTTTCATTCATAACATCGGCAATCATCTCTTTCTTATCATCCGCACTACATCCACGACATTCAGACAACCCAATTTTATAAAGTTTTTCTTCTTCTCGTTTTTAGTAGATTTGTACAGGAGAAGGGGTTACTAGCCCATTGCTCCCGGCATCTTAGTCGCCTCATACGACACGCATGGCTTACGGAGGAAAGATTCTTTTCCACTTCCCCATGGACAATAGAGAAAATAAAAGGAACAAGAGCTATTAAGAAAAAGAAGAAAAACCTAGATGTGTGTATGTATATATATGCATGTGTATGCCAGTGTAGTGTGACCTAAAGTGTAAGTAGAAGTAGCTAGATATACCTGTTATCCAGCGTGTTTATGAGACAGAAAAAAGACACCAGCAATCCTACCATCATGTAAAACAGTTTCAGGTTTCTGTTTCACAGTCACCTGGCAGGACGGTAGTACCTCCCTGGGTGGTTGCTGTCTACCAACCTACTATACTATAGTACATGTAATTACCAGAAAATTGTCTATGACATAGAAAAACTAATCTGCTGATATCAGAACCAAGACTGATGTAAGTAACTCTCTCTCTTCACAGATGTAGAATTTTTACTGGTTTTGAAATGTGATGTCTATGAAGGTATCTTGATGAACAGCTCTTGATCCAGGGAATAAGAGCTTCCTTTTCCTCTAATAAAATCTGAATATTTAGGTTTCCTTCAGTGTTATGATACTTGTGGGTTTAGCACTTTCCTCGTTATTGTTATAGCATAATGTTATGTATATCGCCTTAAGTGTTATTTTCTATAACCTATTTTTTTTTAGGTTTAATTTATAACCCTGAGTTTTTTTTTATAACTCCAAATTGTTTTTCATACAGCATACCAAATTTATTAAGCTACAGTAACAGTTATGGTTAATTTCAGGAAGGCACTTGATTGTTGCTCATGAGAGATTGATCTACAAACTGTATACAAAACAGAATAACAAGCAAACTACAAAGGGTGCTCAGTTATCTGAACTGCAAGCAAACCCCCAAAATTTGAGAGGGTTAGGTTTATAGAGATCCCTGTGGATTCAAAGTTTGAGAATACAGTGACACTTGAGGTATTGAGAAGGGAGGAGGGTGGTGTCCATTAAATCCGAATGATGTGATTTTTACATGATTTTAATAGTAGTGGATAAGTCTTCATTTAGCAGACATTATCCATTATTTCTGGATGTCACAGGGCTACAGATTTTGGCTGTAATGTCTGAAACCTATTAAATTAGCATCGTTAAGTAAAGGTTTATGTCCCTCGAAATTCTCTGTAAATTATAATAAATTTTGTTTCACATTTAGGCTCATTTTGGGTTCGAGTATTCAAGGGAGGTGCCTTGATAGTAGTGAGGGGCACTTGATGCAGGAAATAAGAGCTATTTTCCACTTGGACAAAATCTGATTACCTTCCATTTGCTATTACAGTGGAACCTCAATATTCGTACATCACTATATTCATCCAACTTTTTCAAGAAATTTGACTCGGTATTTAGACATTGTCCTGACATTCAACCTTATCAAAATGGTCCATCTGGACAAAGTGCGATAAAAACAAAGCATCATTCGCTCAGTCTCTCATCAGTTTTTATTCGTTAAGCATCATTTGTACAGCTCCATGAAACTTTCTGGTATTTCAATGTTATTCTGTGGTGTTTTTTAAATATTTTAATTGAAAATAAGTAATCATGGCCCTAAAAAAATAGTAGTGATCCAAACAAGCCTAAAAGGAAAGCAGAGAGAACAACAGTTAAAGTGAAAAAAGAACTCATGAAGTGGGAAAGTGGAACGTGTGCCGGACCTGGCCACTCTAATATTGTATGGCGAAATCCACCATATTGTCCACTCTCTTCACCTCTTTTACTCTCTCATATACTCCATATAGGAAGTAGGTTGGTAGACAGCAACCGCCCAGAGAGGTATTGCCAAGTGAGTGTAAAACGGAAGCCTATATTTGTTTTACACGATAGTAGGATTGCTGGTGTCTTTTTTTTTTGTTTCATAACCATGCAAGATTTCAGGTACGTCTTGCTATTTCTACTTACACTTTGGTCACACTACACATGCATGTATACGTTTAGGTATACACACTCATCTGAGTTTTCTTTGATTTTATCTTAATAGTTCTTGTTCTTATTACTTTTCCTTTCATATAAATGGGGAAGTGGAATAAGAATCTTTCCTCCGTAAGCCATACGTGTTGTAAAAGTCAACTAAAATGCCGGGAGCAATGGGCTAGTAACCCCTTTTCCCATATAACTTACTAAAAAGAAAACCGTCAAGGTGGGATGTGTGTGGTTGTAGTACGAATGATCAATAAGAAAGAGATGATTGTGGATGTTATGAATGAAAAGAAGCTGGATGTCTTGGCTCTAGGTGAAACAAACCTGAAAGGGGTGAGTGAGTTTCAATGGGAAGAAATAAATGGGATTAGGTCAGGGGTTTCTAATAGTTAGAGATAAGAAAGGGGTAACAATAATGTTGAAGGATAAGGTATGGCAGGGAAAGGAATATAAATGTATAAATTCAAGAATTATGTGGAGTAAAATAAGGGTTGGATGTGAAAAGTGGGTTATAGTAAGTGTTTATACACCTGGAGAAGAGAGAAGCGAAGAGGAGAGAGATTTTGGGAAATGTTGAATGAGTGCGTGGGGAGTTTTGAACCAAGTGAGAGAGTACTTGTGGTTGGGGATCTCAATGCTAAAGTGGGTAAAAATGTTGTGGAGGGAGTAGTAGGTAAATTTGGGGTGCCATGGATAAATGAAAATGGGGAGCCTTTAATTGCACTATATGTAGAAAGAGGTTTGGTAATAAGTAATACATACATTATGAAAAAGAGGATAAATAAGTATACAAGGTATGATATAGCACGTAATGAAAGTAGTTTGTTAGATTATGTATTTGTGGATAAAAGGTTGATGGGTACGCTTCAGGATGTACATGTTTATAGAGGGGCAACAGATACAGTGGTACCCCGACTTACGATATTAATCCGTCAGAGAGGGCATATTTTAAGGCGAAACAATCGTTAAACGAATCAATTTTCCCCATAAGAAATAATGGAAATAAATTTAATCCGTCCAAGACTTCCAAAAGTAGTTAAATAAAATATTTTTTAGAACTTTTGGACATTAAATAATAAATAATTTAATAAAGAATACATAAATACACATGCAAATATTGTACAATAACATGTC
>WNWK01021230.1:0-34389 GCA_009830355.1 Cherax destructor | reverse complement strand
GGAATAACGAATAAGAAAGGAGTGAAGAAAAAGTCAAAAAGGCACCCACTGAATATCATAGCTCTCACAAAACCAAGCTAAATGAATGAAAACAGCCCCCATCTTTAAACGGGATATCCCCCCTAAAAAGGGGGGGGGAAAAACCAGGGGGGGGGGGGAAATTGTTAAAAACCAAAATTTTTTTTGGGTGAGCGGGAAAAAAAGGATGACAGAGGAGAAGCAAGTGACTCAAATAGGAACACTTCAGTCTAAAGGCCAAAAGGGGTTGGTAATTAAAAATGAGGGAAAACCCCTACCCCCAGAACAGGGGAACCCAAAAAGGGGATGTAAGGTAAAAAGGGGGCATGGTTGACAGGGGGAAAAGTGGCCAGAATGGCCCCAAAGGGAAACAGGGAAAGCTCTGATTATGTGGTTTAAACCCCAAAAAAAATCACGGGGAAAACCCAAAGCCAGGGGGCCCCAGAAAGGGGGGGGCCCTAAGATGATGAAAGTGGACGGGAACCTCATGTACCAACCCCCGTAAAGGGACACTACCAGAGGGGGGTGATGAACTAAAGCTGGACCTTATTAAAATAGTCTGACATTGGGGAAATAAATATGAAAGCCCCCGATATCACCTGGTTCTGAGCTTTGAATACATAGAAAAATTTTAAAAAAAAAGGGGGGGAAAAGGCCGGACAAAAAAACCAAAAACCCGGGAAGGGGCCCCGGCATTGAGGGGGGTTTTTTAACCCAAAGTAACAGAAATAACAGAAAAGAATCCCCCTTGGTTCCCAAAAAAGGGGTTGTGAGGTCAAAAAAAGTGCTGAGAATGGAAGAAATGAAGCCAGAAATGAATTGGGAAAAAAGGAAAACCCCCAACAAAATACAAAATGAAATGGGGGGAAAAACCCCCAAAAATTTGAAACCCCTTTTTTAAAACCCATGGGAAAAACAGTCAAGGACTAGGTAATCAAGCTTAAAAAGGGAAAAGGAGGAAAATCAAAAAGAAACGACCATGAAGTATGCAATGAGCTCAAAATGAAAATTAAAAAATTTTTACAGAGGAGACGGGGGGTAGAAAGACGGAGAGGGGGGGACATCATCAGGTCCCGACACTACATCAACCAAGGAAGAAGTGAAGGGGGTGCAAAAGGGTGATCCCAAAGATGATGGGGCCGGATAACATCTCTCCAGGGCCCCCGGGAAACAGAGGCTCTATGTCCACTAACAACAATCAAAAACACATCTATCAAACAGAGAATACCTGAGGTATGGGCAAAATGTCCCCCTTTTTTAAAAAAGAAAAGAAAAAACCCAAAAAATTTCAGACCAGTTCACTGCCCAGTATAAAATGCAAAAGTCATAGAAAGTTTATCGAAAAAAAGTGGGGAGCACCTAGAAATAAATGAACTTATTAACGACAGTTTTCACGTTTTCGGGGATGGGAAATTTTTTAAAAAAAACCCTCTATTTCCCAAAACCAGGGTATAAACAGTAAGACAAGAGAGAGAGAGGGGTGGGTAGATTGCTTTTTTTTTGGACTGAAAAGGGTTGATACATTCCCAAAATGATTAATGAAAAAATGAAAACCAGGCGGGGAAAAAAAGGGGGGACTGCAATGGGGTTAAGGGGAAAAACCCCTCAGGAAGGGAACAGTTAAAGGACCACCCCGTTTTGGGGGTTCGGGTTCCCTTTTTAATTTGGGGGATAAAAAAAGGGAAAAAGGGTTTGGGAACTTGCTTTTTAAGGTATTATTGGGGGGTTTCCCCCCGAACGGGGGTAAAATTTTAAAAGTTATTTAAAATTTTTCAATTTTTTTTTTAAAATTTTTGTTATAAAAAATGAATTTTTTCTTTATATTTTTAAAAATTATTTTTTTTTTTTTTTATTTTTGGGGGGGATGTTTTTTTTGTTGTCCAGAGTGTGTGTCTGTTTGGTTTTTAAAAAGACGGGGGTCCCGGGGGTTTGTTGGGGGGGGGGGCAGTTTTCCCCCCTGAGTTGGTGGTTTCCCCCTCTTCTCTCGGGCCCCCTGCCCGTCATAACCCTCATCTTTTGTTTCGACATTGACTCTTTGGGGTAGGGTTTTTGGGGGGGGGAATCCCTCCTTTTGGGAAATCTGTTCCTTTTGTTTCCCAAAAGAAGGGCAAATGGGTTTTTAAAAATTTTCGGGGTTTTTCTTTTTGCCTTTTTGGGTAACTCAGGTCCGCTAGCTCGGGGCCTCTGATAAGGCACTGTGCACCGCCACATTTTGGGGGGTTTATGCTGAACCCCAGTTTTCCAAATAGAAAATTTTATGCCTTTTTTGGGGGTTTTGGTTTTTAAATTGGGGGCATTTTCTATCCCCCTTTTTTCCCGACCTGTGTTGCTGTTTTTTCCCTTTTAGTCTTTTTTCTGCCCTTTGGGATTTTCTGGGAAAACAAGCTGTTCTAAATTTTCAGGTTTGTTAATGCAGCAGTTTAGAGTTGTTCTGTCTTTCACGGGGTTTTGTCAAAATTATATTACCAAAAAAACTCGTACCATATTATTATTTGATATTTATTTTTTTTCAAAAAATTGTCCTGTTTTTCCTCTGAAAAATTAATTATTTTCCTCGCACAGATTTAAAAGTATTGGGGGAGCAGTGTAGGAGCTACCCCCCAAATTTTTTAATTAAATTTTAATTTATCTTTATTTTTTTTTATTTTAACCCCCCTAGTTTTCACTTTGTTAATAAATCTTTAAATTTTTTCCCTTTGGTTTTTACCCTTCAGTTCCCCCTTAATCTAAAAATTTTTTGGGGATAACAAAAGGGGGGATCTGATTTTTTAAAAAAACCCCACCCTTTTTGGATCAAAGGGTTTTCTTTCTAGTGTTCACGGGAGATATCTTTTTTTAAAATAGATATCGTTTTTTTTTTGTAACAAAGGGGGGCCCCCCCGGGATTTCTTCCCCCAAGGGGTGTTGGGGGGTTTCCCCCAGTTTGCCATACAAATAACTCTTGGTAAAACCCACTTTAAAAATTTTCTTAATTAAAAAAGGGGGTTTTTTGGTTTTTTAAAATTATGGGGATGTATTCCCAGTCTCTTGATCCAAGGGGGGGGGGAAAATTTAAGGGGCTCCCCCCAAAAAAACCCAGAAAATTTTTTAAAGTAAATTCCAAAATTAAGATTCTAGCCCCCATAATCACTTTTTTTCTTATTTCTAATTTTGAAAAGGGAAAAAAATTTTTAAAATTAACCCCCTTTTTGGAAGTTACGTTTTTAAAATTGGGGCTTTTGGCAAGGAAAGCCATCTGGGTGCCCGTAAACCGTATTTTCCCAATAAAAATCAGAGCATTTTAAAGATCTTTGTTTCCTAAAAACCCAGATTTTTGATTCGAATCAAAGCCCGGAAAAAATTCCAATTAAAAAAATTGTCCCCATTGATGACGTAAAAAAAGGCTGGGGCAGAAGTTTAAAGCCTGTACTGCTCAGTTTTTTTACTCCCTCCTTCTGCCTCAGACATTAGTTAAAGAGTGTAGCTGGAAGTATGACGGGGCCTCATACTCCCCCTTTTTACCCTCCCCCTTTTTCTTATACTAGCCCAAAACCCAGGCCCCTTTTGGGGAGGGGCTGGACTGGGTGACCGCCCTTTCCCCCCCCAGATAAACCTGTTTCCTTTTCCCCTCCCCCCCCTTTTTTGGGCCCTATATCTCAAGATAAAAAAAAAGGGGAGGGAAACCCCAAAATTTGTTGCAAACTGCCAAAGGGGGGGGCACGGGGAAAAAAAAGAGGAAGAGTTCCAGAAGAAACTTTTTCTTTCCCAGAAAACAGAGTATTAGATCTGATCAGCCTAGTAAGACTATGGGGGATTTTTTAAGGGGGGGGCTGCATCAATGGTCCCTTTTTTTTTTGGACAGACCGGGTATTTTGTTTTTCGAGAATCGAAATGCCATGACTTGGGCGTACGTATTGGGCTACATTTTGCCCCTTAAAAACACAAACCCCCTGCTCCCCTTTCCTTTTTTTCCCAAAAACATTGACTATGCCACAGTCAAAGAAACCATTCTTGAGACATATAATTTGTTACCAAGTTCCCAAAAGTGCATTTATTTCAACGACGACAGGGTCAAATTTGTGGGGGTTTTCCCCCTAAAAAAAACTTGCATTTGAGGGGGGTGCAGAGTTTTCCCCCCGTCAGACATGACACCCCTTTTAGCTATTTTTGGGGGGTTTAACAACTGTTGTCTGTTTATGAGAGAATATCTGATTGACCACTCGCCACAGATTTCTAAGACCAGCTTTAGCTGAAAATATAAAATTTTCCCCCTTTTAGTGCTAAAACTGAGAGGGAAAAAAAGGAAAAAAAAAAAGTCCTGGAAATTTGGAAAAAAAAAATCAGCTGATCAGTCCCGGGGGTAAAACGCTATTTACTTCTCCCTACCTTCCCCGGGAATTTTTTCCTGAATCTGTCTCTGGCAAACAGAATCTAATATTGAAAAAAAGAAAAAAAGTCAAATGTAACTACTGTCTTAGGAAAGGTCATCTGGGAAAATTGCTTTGTTAAAAAAAGATATGAAAAAGACTTGGGGGGGCCCCCCTCAAGTCAAACTTCAAAAAAGGGGGAATCCAGAAAAATTTTTTGACCCCCCAGTTTTCGAGAATGTTCCTCCCGAATGAAAGACTAACATAACAGAAATTTTGATGAGAAGATTCAGTCAGCTATGAGTCCTTACTTATCGAGAAAAAATGGATTTTTCCAAAACTAAAACTCACTGAGATAATTTTTTCCGAGACACTGGCAGTTATCTTACCTTTTTAAAAAGAAGATGTATTCCCTTTTTTAAATAACGATACCTATACCCAGATAGTGTATTGTTAGAAGCCTATGGAAGGGGCTGTTACTAAAGTTCCTTTTAAAAGGGTATTTGAAACAAAAATTATACTGGTTATATTCAAATTTTTTTTTCCCCGGGTTTAATTTCCCCCATCGGGGGATTGGACTTTTTATGGGAAAAAAAACCCCAGTCGGGGATTTGAAAGGGGGCCCTTGTGATTGATAAACTGGATAATTACGAATTGGCTTAGAAGAAAAACCCATTTTAAATTCCCCCCCCGCGCTTTTTTTGTATGTCAAAAAAACAACAACAACCATCCTTGTCTTCTGTGAGTTAGTTGATGATAATGATTTGGGGTTGAATATTTAAAATGATTCTCTGGGGGCCCGGATCCCCCCACGCCCCCCCCCCTCTAACCTAATTAAATTTACAACTGATGTAAAAAATTTTAAAAAGCGATTTAATCAAGGATCGTTTGTTGATCAGTTTTTGGAAAATGAAGATATAGATTTGAGAAAAAAAAGGATCTCGGAAATTTTATTATTAAGTAAAGGTGTACTAATGGAAAAAAATACAAGTGGAATGACAGGTTTCCCCCCAGTAAACATCTTGTTGTTTTACCAGTTACATTTCGTGAGCAAGCTCTTGATTTCGCTCTAAAGCCCCCTAGGAGGACATTTGGGTGTCAGGAAGACATTTTTAATAAAAAAATTTCCCCCGGGGGAATGGGGGGCACTGTTGCTGATCATTTTTGCGGGGTTGCCACGTCTGTCAGGTAAGGGGAACCAGCTCACCGCCTCCACCTGCCCCCCTACCCCAAAAAATCATGTTACCACATTAATCAGCTCGGGGTCTATAGCCCCCTACCACGTTCATTCTTCCTAAAACGGGAAAGGGAAAAAGTCAGTCTGCCTGACATCTCTAGGGGGATAAAGGGGCGTTTAAAAAAAAGTGCCCTTTCAATCACTGAAAATTTTTTTAAATAATTTTATGCTGAAAAAATTTTAATTTAAAATGTTTTTGCAGTACCTAATTGTTTAGAAAATTTCCAAGCGTTGTACTTGGGGGTCATGACGTTGATGAAAAGGGGGGATCACCTTTTAAGCAATCCCCATACAGAATGAGCCCCAAAGAAACATAGAGCATTGAAGAAGTTGACTTTTTGTTATCTCATGGACTTTTTAACGCAGAAAAAATCCATGGGCCTCACCGGGATATTAATTGCCCAAGCCTGAGGGGGTTTCGGGTGTGGACGATTACGGGAAAGGGGCCTTATTTTTCCTGATGGTTACCCTTTTTCCCCTTTTGAAATTTATTGATCGTGTTTCAGGAGCACAGTATGTCACCCGTTTAGATCTTTAGAGGATATTATCAAGTCCCACTTACTGAACGTGCTCAAGAAATATCTGCCTTCACCGTTCAAGATGGATTTTTCAATATCTGTCACCCCATTCGGCTTTTAATGCTGTTCGTCATTTCAACGTATTATGAACGGGGTTGACCTGACTTAGACGGAGTAGAAGCCTATCTTGACGATTTAGGGGGAAAGGGGAAAAAGGGGAAAAATTGCCCCGTCTCAGACTTTGTTTAAAAAACCCAAACCCATTATAATTTACTGTTTTTTGGCAAAGGGGGTTTTTTGGGTCAAAAAATTACCTATCTAGGGTTTTGTATGGGGAAAAAGGGGGAAGTTGCCCCCATTGATAAAAATTCGGCATTGCTGCATTTCCATTTGCCAGGGGGGAAAAAGGGGGTGAAAAAATTCCCCGGGTATGGCAGGAATTTTCGGGTTTTTCCCCTTTGCTCAAGTCCTGCCCTTTCTGAGCTCACTAGAGAAAAATTCAGTTCATATGGACCAAGATTGTTCAACTCATTTACAAGGTTGAAGGCTTGCTTTCCTCTGCTCCTTTTTTTGGGGTCCAATTTTAACCTCCCCCTTCTGTCTGCATATAGATGCGAGTGGTTATGAAAGTGGGCCGGTTATTGAAAAAATTCACTTCCACTGACATATTGCATCCTATTTACTATTCTTTTTAAAATCAAACGACATCAGAAAAAATATGCCACTATTGAAAGAGGCACAGTTTCGGGGGGTTTTTTTAGGGAAAATTTTTTATATTTTGTTTTTTCCTTTTAAGGGAAATTTTTAAATTTTTCCCCAAACCCCCCCTTTTAACACAATGAAGAGTAAAATGCTAGGATAAAGGGGTGGGGTCTCAGAATCCCCCAAAACTCCATAAGTATTAAACATATTAGTGGTTTATGTAATTAAAAAATTTTCACTCCTTTTAATTATTTAAAAAATTTTTAATTTTAAAAAATTTTTTGCCCAATATACTATTTTGTTACTTGCTACTTTTTTAAAATTAAAATAAAAACTAAATTTAAAAACTGCCCCCTTTAAATTTTTAATTCATGTCTAATTATAATTTCTTTCCATGTATCTACAGTAATGTGTTTTGTAAGTGGGGTGTGTGAAGGAGATAGGAGAGGCTGAGTGTGTGTGTAAATGGTTGGGGGGATGTTTGTTACCGAAAAGGAAATGCTCCCCCGGGGGCCCCCCCTTTCCCCACGTTACTTCCAGCTTCCCCCTGCTGTCCCCCCCTTGTTTTTTTACATTCCACTAAAAATATTTGAGTGGAAAAGTCGTCTCCCTTTCCAAAAATGCTGTTGTGATCGTCACTACTATGACCACCCCCTTGGGCCCCCGATTCTCTCTATTCCCTACATCAGTGTAGGGACATAACCTTGATTATGCTGATATCGAAAAAGTATATACCCCGTGGGGGTATATCTTAGTGATTTGACACTGTAGAAAAAATTTAAAAGTTAACTTGCCGTGACACCCCCTGACTTTATATTTATATATTTTTTTTTTAATTTTTTTGGGGGTTTTTTCCTAGTGCGACCGTTTTCGTGATGGGGGGTTTCGCCCCTTGGGAAATGGGCCCCCCAAAGATATAATGTATATTTCAATTTTCTATAATTTTAATTGGGAAAATTCTCGATTATAGCAAATGGTTTTAAAAATTTTTTTATTTATTATTAGATTATCTTTTATTTTTTTCTTTGTAGGATGTAAATTTTTTGTTGTGTAAAAGGGGTAGTAACTGCCTTGGTGTTGACAAACACTGTTATGCCCTCTTTTGGGGGGGGAGTCAGTCTCGGGAAAAACCGGGCTGGGTGGTGGTTCCTCTTTTTCTCTCTCTGGCCTTCCCCCTTTTTAAGTAAACCCCCTCACTCTTGTTGTTCTAAACCAAGACTCTTTGAGAGATGATTTTTTGGTGAGGCGAATCATACTTTCAGAACTCTGTGAAAACCCTTTTCCCAAAGAATGGACTAGACAGTGATTGTTCGACGTTGTTCGGGGGTTTTTGTCATTTTGACACTTTTTGATAACTGGGGCCCCGGCAATAGGGGCCATTGAAAAACATCTTCCCCCCCACAGTTTGGGATTGTTTATTTTGAACCTAGTTTCAGTAAAAAAGGGGGTTTTTTTGCCTGTTTTGGAGGATCTACTGATGGCCCCCCGTTAGGGCGTTTTCATCTCCTTTTTTCCCCCCTGTTTTTTGCTGTTGCCTGTTATAGTGTGTTCTAATTTATTTGTCTGGAAAAATCAAGCTTTTCCCTGATTTTGGGTTTTTTTTAATGCAGCTAGCTTTAATTGTTCTGTCGTACACGGGTTTTATAAAGTTATAGTTACCGGGGGAATGTACACAATTTTTATTTGTTTTATTATTTTTTCCCCCGACTTTTTATGTGGTCCTCTGATTTTTTTATATATATTTCCCCCAACAGATTTATAGTATATGAGGAGTGGGGGCCCCCCTAATTACCCAAAATTTATATTTAATATCTTCATATTTGATTTATTTTATCCCCTAGATTTTCTCAGGGAAAAAATTTTTTAAACATTTTTTTTTGGGTTAAATTCCCCCATCAGTTGCAACCCCCTTTAAACTATATAATATGTTGGATAACTGAAAGATACGGGCTTTGAAACCCCGTAACAGGCTGGATGCAAAAAGGGGTTTCCCTTTAGTTTACTGGAGATATCAAATTTTTAATAGATATCTGTCTTTTTTAAAAGGGGGGAAATTTTAGACCCAAACCCCGCCGTCTTCCCTGACTGTCCGATGGTAACTGAGGTGGGGGGCCAAGGGGGCACCCCATTTAAAACCGCCCTTTTGACACTGCTTAGGCATCAAGTATGTAACAAAACGTCACATGCAAAGCCGTGACTCAGTAACGGTTATAATACTTGTACTTTTTTTTGAACTACTAATGACAACTGCAGTGACAATGGTAGTGGTGAGGTGTCAGAGTGGGGCCTGAAATTTTAAGGGGGTTCCCCGGGGGGGCAGTCGGGGGCTGGCGCTGTTTTTGAATTTTTGACAGAAGGAATAAAAAGACATGAATGACATGATGGAAGGAATGAATGACATGAATGACATGATGGAAGGAATAGAAACATGAATGACATGACAAAAAAATGACATAAATTTTCATGACAGAAGGAATAGAATGACATGACGGAATAGAATGACATGACGGAATAGAATGACATGACGGAATAAAATGACATGACGGAATAAAAAGACATGACGGAATAGAATGGGGGAATGATATGACAAAAAAAATGAAAAAACCCTTAATGACATGACGGAAGGAGCAGACTAAAATTCCCCGTTTGCATATGAGAATTCAATCGGATGGGGAAAGGGAACTAAAAAATGATCTTGACACCCGGCCCCGGTCCAGCCGGGTTTCCCCGGGTTCAACCCCACCAAGTAAAGTCATGAAGTTTGGGGGAAAGGGGAAAAAGACTGCAGAAAAGAAAGCCCCTAGGGGGCCCAAAAACCAAAAATACTAAGGAAAAGGATTTTTTGGGGGGAGTATAAACCGGGCACATCCCCAAACAAAAAACCAAAAACCTGGGATACGGACGCCTGGAAAACCCCAAGAACAACATTCCGACACCCTTTAAAAAGGAATTTTTCAGGCCCCCGTCCTTTTGTATGGGGGCCCCCAAAGGGGGTATGCAGCATTTTTTTGGGAACCCCACCTGCCAAGCACGTAAAGAAACAGAGAAAGTGCAAAAAGGTTTTTCAAAAGACTAGACCCCGGAGCAAAGGGGGGGGGCCTACGAGGGGGGGTTTAAAGGGGCCTAACGACACTGGAGGACAGGAAAAAAGAGGGGGGCATGATAACGACTTTAAAAAAATAAGGGGTTGACAAGGTAGACAGAACAAATTTTTCCCGGAAAGGGGCACAGCAAAAAGGGGGGCACAGTTGGAAGTTGAAAACCGATGAATCAAGGGGTGTTAAGGGAAAATTTTTTCAGTCAGAGTGGTGGAAGTGGACAACCTGTAAAAGAAGACTCTAGTTCCGGTGCCAAAAATCGCCTTTTTTTTCAGTTCAAATGAACAGCATGCCAATTTTCTCTTCCCCCGGATGGGAAGTTTTGAAAAAAAATTTTTTTTTTATATATATATATATATATATATATATATATATATATATATATATATATATATATATATATATATATATATATATATTGTGTGTGTGTGTTTTGTGTGTGTGTGTTTTGTGTGTGTGTGCGTGTGTCCTTTTAATTTTGGGTGAAAACCAGTCCCCCGGGGTTTAAATATTGGTTTTAAATTTTTCTTTTTCCCCTTTTGCCCCACCAATTTTTCGTGTCAGGACACGTGGTAAAAAGGGAGCGGATGTAGCAGCCTATGCTGTCCCGTTAGTTTCATATCTCGCCCCTTTTGGGGCTGCCCTCTGTTTCCTGTCAGTGGGACGTTGCCCGTTCTCACTTCCCCGCCTCCTCCTGGACCACCCTCCCCATCCCCCAGTGGTCTGGCTTAAAGGCCCCCAAACCCCTGCCTGTTTTGACCCCTTTCCTTTCCCAATAAACAAGTCTGCCCCGGCCCCTCTTACAACCCCCCGCTACCCCCGACTATCCACTCTTCAACAGAATAAAAAAAATTTCTCAATTAGGTGGGGACACACATAAAACACAACCACACCTCCAAAACACACACAACACACACAACAAGGATGTACCAAGTGCTAGAGGACATACACACAACTGAGGAGGAAGTGGGCGGTTCCCCAGTGACCTCGTACCCCAAAAAGGGGTGGGCCCCGGGCAATATTCCCCGTGGGTTCTTCGGGAAGGGCTGAGGTACTGGTTATTTCCACCTTTTCAACACACCCCCTTTAAACTGGGCAGCTACCCGAGGTATGGAAGAAGGCCAACGTAGTCCCCATTTTTAAAAGAGACAGAAAAAAGGCCCCTAAACTATAGGCCGGGGTCACTTACGTATAGTGTTTAAATCCTGGAGAAAATCATCGGGAAAAAAAATGGTGGAAAACCGAGCAACAGGATAATAAACACCCAGCACGGTTCCGGGGAAAGGGAAATCCTGTGTAACAAACCTCCCAGAGTTCTATGATAAAGTAAAGAGGGGAAGGGAGGAGAGAAAAGGGGGGGGGTTGTTGTTTTTTCCCGGGAAGGCCTTAAAAACCGTTCCTCCATGAGATTAATGGGAAAAAAGGAAGAACAACAGGTATAACAGGGAAGGGGCGGGGAAAGGATAGGGAATACCTCAAAAGGGAGGCAAAACGGGTCATGGTGTGGTGAGGTATCACAGTGGGCGCCTGTGACGAGCGGTTTTCCCGCAGGGGTCAGTCCTAGGACCAGTGTTATTCCTTGTATTTTAAAAAAAGGGGCCTGACGGACGGGATAGACTCTGAAGTGTCTCTATTCGCGGATGTTTAAAATAAGGGGGAGAATCCCCTGGGAAAGGGAAGGAAAGCAGGTTTCAAACAGACCTGGACAAGCTCGACTTTGGTCAAAAAAATTGGTTTCTCAAATTAAAAACCCCCCCAAAATCAAACCATGGGGATGGAGAAGGGCAAAGAAGACCGCTGACAGAGTACAAGCTGGCGGACAAAGGCTACAAACCTCGGCAAAGGAAAAACCCCCTTTTGGGGTGAGAAAAACCCCAGAAAGTCTCCGGAGGCACACATCAACCAGTCTGCGGCGGCATATGGCGACTGGAAAACCTAAGATTAGCGTTCCGTTACCTTAAAAAGGAACCCCGTTAAAAGACACTGTATACCGTGTACGTCAGGCCCATACTAGAATATGGCCCAGTCGGGAAACCCCACACCTGGTCAAGCACGTAAAAAAACCCCGAGAAAAAAGGTTTGCGACAAGGTTAGTTCCACAACTCAGGGTCTGTCTTTTTGAAGAAAGGTTGGGGGGAAATAGGACTAACAACACTGGAGGAAAGGGGTCAGAGGGGGGCCTGAAAACGACATACAAAATACTGCGGGGAATTGACAAGGTAAAACAGTGACAGGTTTTTCCCCGGGGGAACACAAAAAAAGGGGACACAACTGGAAGCTGAAGATAGATGAGTCAAAAGGGGTGTTAGGAAGCATTTCCCTTTAGCCACAGAGAAAAAAGGAAGTGGAATAGTCTAGAGAAAGATAGTGGAGGCAGGAACCATACACAGTTTTAAAAAAAGGTATAAAAGCTCATGGGGCAGGGGGGGGAGAGACCCAAAATAGCAGACAGCGAAGAGGCGGGGGGAGCTGAGTCTCGACCCCTGCAACAACATTGGGGGGTACAATTGGTGATAAAACCCACACAACCCCCACCACACAGGAGCCCTTTTTCCCCGACCCCCGCAACCCCCAACTAGGTGAGTATACAAACACACCCTTCCCCACACCTGGCGGGGCCGGGGGCCCCAAATCTCGACACTTGCACTCACAATTTTTTGGTACACAATTCAAAACAAGGGAAACTGGAAGACAACACAAAATATCTTGTTATCACCCCACCCTCAGTCCACCACCACTACCACCACTCCACCACTACCACCACCCCCCACCACTACCATCACCACCACTACCACCACCCCTACCACCACTACCACCCCTACCACCACTCCCACCTCCCACCACCACCACTACCACTACCTCACCCCCCACCCCCACCACCATCACCACCACTACCACCACTACCACTACCATCACCACCACTACCCCCTAATACCATCACCACCACTACCACCACTACCACTACCATCACCACCACCCACCACTACCACTCCCCCAAATACCCCCCCTCCCCCACCATACCCCCACTACCCCCCCACCACCACTACCACCACTACCATCAGTATAACTGGTTATACACCACCCCTCAGTCCACCACCACTACCACCACTACCACCACTACCATCATTTAAAAGGATACACCACCACACCCCAGTCCACCGCCACTACCACCACTACCACCACTCCCCTCAGTATAACGGGATACACCACCACACCCCAGTCCCCCCCACTACCACCACTACCACCATCCAAATATAACTTTATCCCCCACCACACTCTCAGTCCACCACCACTACCCACCCTCCCCCCTACCATCAGATAACTGGTTTACACCACCACACTCTCAGTCCACCACCCCTACCACCACACCACCACTACCCCCCCACCACCACTACCATCAGTATAACTGGTTATACACCACCACACCTCCCGTCCCCCACCACTACCATCACCACCACTACCACCACACCACCACTACCGCCCCTGACTCCCCCCACCCCTCCCGTCCACCACCACTACCACTACCATCACCACCACTACCCCCAAAACCCCCCCCCACCCCCCCATCCAACCCCCCCCCACTACCCCCCCCCCCAAACCCCCCCACCCCCCCTACCCCCCTTTACACCACCCCCACCACCCCCCCTCCCCCCCCCCATACCCCCACTCCACCACTTCCCCTCCAACTCCCTTTCCACCCCCTCCCCCACCCCCCACCACTCCACCCCCACCACTCCATTCCCCCCACCACTACCAAACCCCTACCACCACTCCACCCCCACCACCACCCTCCCCCCACCCCCCACCACTACCATACCACCCCCCCACTACCACCCTTTTCCCCCCACCACCACCACCCCCATACCAAACCCCTACCACCACTATCACCCATCACCCCCCCCCACTCCCCCCCCCACTACCACCACAAAAATCCCCCACCACCATCCCCCCCACCCACTCCACCCTACCACTACCCCACTACCACTATCACCACCCCCACCCCATCACCACCACTACCACCACTATCACTACCATCACCACCACTACCACTACCACCACTACCACTACCACCACTACCACTATCAACCACCATCACCACCACTCCCCCCCCCCAAACCACTCCCCCCACTACCACTATCACCACCCCACCACCATCACCACCACTACCACTACCACTCCCCCCCCTATCCCCCACCACCACCCACCAATACCATACCAGCACATCCTCCCCCACCACAATACCACTCCCCCTACTATCATCCCCCACCACCACCCCCACCACCACCCAAAGCCCCCCATCCCCCCTCCACCACCACTTTTTTTCCCCACCCCCCACTTACTAAAAACCCCACCACACCCCCCAGCCCACCACCACCACTACCACCATCTCACCCCCCCCCCAGCACCACCATTACCACTACCCCCCCCCCATTCCCAGCCCACGACCCTACCAGTACTACCCCCCAACCAACCACCCCCACTACCAGCCCACCACCACCATTACCCTACCCCCAAAAAAATTCCCAGCCCAGCACCACTACCACTGATTGGTAGCCCCCAGCTCACACACTGGGCCCCTCCGGTCGCTGGAAAACTTTAAAGGACTTTTTTAAAAAACCCTTTTCCCCTGCCCCATAAATGAAAATTTTGGGTTACCTGGGTGTTAGGGGACTGGTTTTGGGTCGATCCGGGGACAAAACTGACCAAATTTCCCCCGGAAATGCTCAGAAAAAAAGGGGGACTTTCTAAAAGTAGTATGTCATTGATGTCTTTGGGACTGTCCCCCTTTAAAACCTTATAAAATAAAGTTATTATACCACTACCACTAACACAACCACTACCACCACCACCACCCCCAAAATTACCACCCCACCAGTACCACCCCCCCCAACACTACAACCACCCCCCAACACCACACTCTGGTGGTGGTGGGGGGTTTTTCCATTTTCTTGGACAAAAAGAAGGCCTTCGATACATTTCCCCCCAAAGGGTTTGGGTGAAAAGCTGGGGGGATCGGCACGAAAAAGGAAGGGCACTGAATGGATAAAATCCTGGGGGGGAGGCAACAACGAGTAAAGGGCGTGATGAAAAATCCGTGGGCGCCTGTGACGAGGGTCCCCCGGGGCGTCCTGGACCGTGCTATTCTTGGTATATGTGAATTAAAGTGAAGGATAGACTCCCGAAGTGTCCCTGTTCGCAAAAAAATTGACTTTTAAAAAAAGGGAAAATTTAAAACAGATGAGGGTCAGGGGGACTACCAAAAAACCTTTGGGCAGGCTGGCCCCGGCCCCCCCCTTTCAAAAAACCCCCCAAATGCCCTCATGGGAAAATGGGGGGAAAGGGGAAAAAAACCCCAGACCAGGTATGGGGGGGAAAAAACCAAAACCCCCACCCGGGAGAAAGATTTTGGGAGAGTATAACACCGAAGTCTCCAAGGGAAAAACAAACGAAAAACTAGTGCGGGATATGGGCCCCCGGAAAAACCCCAGAATAGCTTTTTCCCCAACCCAAAAAAAATCGTTCAAGACACTGTACACTGTGTACGTCAGTTTATTGGGTATGCAACACCTTTTTTGGGAAACCCAAAACCTGGTCAAAGTCAAAAAAATTGAAAAAAGGGGTTTAAAAGGGTTTGTTTGGGGGTGTTACAAAGACACGATTTTTTTATTTAAAAGACATCCCCCGTAAACTAGAAAGGAAACCCCCTTTTAAAACCACCCCTTTTCTGGGTTTTTTCAACAAAGTCAGTATCCTGGTCCAGTTACCCAAAAATATTATATATCTTAAGAGGATTCAATGATGGGGAAAAAAAAGGAAATATTTTTAAAAAGGGTTTTTTTAAAAATGAATTGGGGGTTTAAAAAAATAAATGTACATATGATCCCGGATGTTCATTAAGTTATGGGTTTAAGGTTAATTAAGGGTTAGCTCCTAAAAACTCTTATTAAATTGACTTGCAAGGGGAAAAAATCCAAATGACTCAAAAAAACCCTCAGGCAAGTCAGTAAAAAAAAATAACACAAAAATTATGCAAATAAGAATATATGTGTGTATGAGAGGGAAATCTTTTAAAACCCGACTCAACCAGTGTCCGAAACTTTCATAAGCAGCCCCTTTTAAAAAAATGACAATCAGAACCAAACTTGATTGGCCAGTAAAAAAACCAACCCCGAACCAATATAACAACAACAAAAACCCCCCCCGCGTCAGGCCCCCAGATAGAAAATCCCCCCCAACTGGGGGCCATCAGTGATCCTAAAAAGTCCCAAAAACCCCTTTTACGAAGTAGGGGTTTAGGAAAAATCCCCCCTTTTGGGGGTGCCCCCTGCCTTATCAATTAGGTCAGGGGTTGAGAGACCTGAGTTATCAAAGAGGCAAGTGACACACAACTCTGAAAAATCCTCCCCGGGGGTTTTACATTAGTTTTTTTTCATTTTGGGGGTTTTGGAAAATTTTTTTTTTTACTCCGAAGAGATTTTAAAATTTTTTCCCCCTTTTCCCTATCTGAGAATTGAAAAAAGTCGAAAATCAGTTTTTTCTATCCTCTGTGAACAAGTTAAAAAAGTCCCCCGGTATGTTTCGTCCACCAGAAAAAATTCCCAAAAGAGGGCTAAAAAGAAAACCAAAAAAAAAAGGGCGGGTGTTACAAACGTGTCCCCCCCGCTGTGCCCCCCAAGGAAGGGGCCCCCCCCTCAGGGGAAACATGACCCTTCCCAGCAACCCGGCGCCGGCAGTACAACAAGCCTAGTGTTATAAAACGGGAGTTTGCCAACTAAGGCAATTTCAAAACATGAGCACAAATTTATAATGTTACATCCTACCTAATGAACAAAATAATCAAATAATGTCAAATAATAGTCAATAATAGTATAAACAGATATTAAGGGTTTTAAATATTATCGAGAATATAAACAATATAAAATTATAAAAAAATGGATATAAAAAAAAATAATAATTTTAAAATTGGGCCCCATTCTGGGGCCGTGGGGGCTAAGGGGTACCCTAAAAATTTAAGGGAAATCGGCCGGGGCACTGGAGGTCAGGGGGGTTAGGGGGGCCTTTTAAAAACCCTTCCTCTGGGGGGAAAAAATGGTGGAGGGGCAGGGTTAAAAGAGATGACACAAAACCGGGGGGCAAAATTTGGGGTTTTAAGACTCCTATGAGAAAAGGGGATTTAGGAAGTATTTCTTCAGTCATAGAGTTGTCAGGAAGGGGAAAAAAAGTCTAAAAGTGATGTAATGAGGCGGGAAACGATGCATATTTTTAGACGGGGTTATGAAAAACTCATGGGCAAGGAAAGAGAGGACCTGTGTGGTCAGTATAGGGGGGGCCAAACTAAGTCTCGACCCTGAAACCCCTTAGGTGAGTAAAATTAGGTGAGAAATTTTTTTGTCCTCCCAGACTAAAAAAAAAAGAGAGAGAGAGAGAGAGAGAGAGAGAGAGAGAGAGAGAGAGAGAGAGAAGGGGGGGGGGGGTTGGTTTCCCTTTTTATTTCCCCTGATTTTTTAAGGTTAATATGAAGTTAAGGAGGGAAATGCAAATTACCTACACTGGGGGGGAAACAAAACCACCCTAAATATATTGGGGGGGGTTGTTCGGTTTTTCCCCGGGGCCCGGTCGGGACCAGGCCCCCATGGTGGAGGGGGGGCCTGATCAACCAGGCTGTTACGGGGGGGCCCCTTTTGAAACCGACTTCCCAAACCCAGCTTGGCTGGTCGGGCACGATTTTGGGGCCCTCCCCAGCGCCTTTTTGAAGACATCCGGGGGTTTTTTGGGGTAATCCCCTTAAAAATGCTGGGAGGGTAACGTTTTGGGGGCCCCCTGACATTTATTTGTTGTGTATTATTTATTCGTGGCGTCTCTTTTCTTTGGGATGTTGCATCCCCTTTCCCCATCTTTCTTTTGGGAGTTATCTTTGTGAAAATTTGGGATTAACCCCTCAAAGGTTTTCCATTTGTATATTGTCATGTAACTTTCTCCCCCCAGGGAATACAAGTTGGAACTTTAAACATTCCCAGTAATTTAAATGTTTTATCGTACTTATGTGTGAGGTAAGGTTCTCTTATTTCTTCAGGTCAGCAATTTGCCTGATTTAAAAAGGGACCTTTAAAATACAACAATTTTCCCCGCTCTCATTTTCCCCGGAAATATTTTTTTTTAACATTTTTTTTTTAATTTTGGGATCTCGCAATTCATGGTCTAATAATCGGTTCATTTTTCCCTTTTAAAAAACCCCCAAAAAAACCCCCTTTGCCCAATATCTCTTTCTTTTCTTTTTAAAAAATTTGAGAAAAGATCCAAAACATTTCCCAAAAAAACATAAAATTTTCCTTTCCCTGGTTTCCTTTATGTAAGGCTGTATATTGCATGACTGTTTTTTACCCTGCACGCTGACGCTCCCCGCATCGTCCTCAAAGTAGATTTGTTTAGCCGAAAATGTAATTAAAAGAACTTCCCGAATGGATTTAAGGATGGCTTCCCCGCTAGATTATAAGATCCTGTTAAAACCAAATCTTTGTGTTGTTATGGACATAGAAAAAACTTAAAAACCCAATTAGGGAAACCCCGGGGGTGTCCTTTCTCCCTTTTTTTTATTCTATTTAATGCTTTACTAAATATTTTTCCTAGTCAGATCCATCAGTAAATCGCCTACATAGGGGGAAAAAGGGCAAGTCTCAACCCCCGGCCCCCGGCCCCCGATCCAGAAATATTTTTGCTGATATGACGATTGGGCCCCCGGATTCTCCAACACCCAGAGCTTTTTTTAAAAGAAAAGACATGTCAGTGCCTGGGGTTGAAATCAAGGGTGAGAAACGATGTTGCTTAACAGCGTCTACCCGACCGGGCGGCTCAGTGGCAAGATCCATTTGCATGACGGCCACTGAATATTGAACCATACAGATATTTCTGATATATAATCCTTTTTTTACTTATTGTAGCCAGACTTTTTTTCACTGTAAAGAAAGGGGGCCTCACTTATGATGGAAAATAATGTATTTACCTATACAGAACAATAGCAGACTATGCCGCACCCCTGCTGGCTCTTTTGTCCCAAAAACAGGCTGACTATGCCGCACCCCCGCTGGCTCTTTGTGCCCAAAAACACATCTGACTATGCCGCACCTCTTTCTGGCTCTTTTGTCACACAGAACAATAGCTGCCCATGCCGCCCCCCCGCTGATTTTTTGTCACACAAAAAAATTTTAAATATGCCACCCCTGTGGCTCTTGGTCACACAGAACCAGCGACTATGGCGCCCCCCCGCGGGCCCTCTTGTGTCACACAGAACACAGCAGACTATGCTGCCCCCCCGCTAACTCTTGTGTCACACAGAACACTATCTACTATCCCCCCCCCGCGGGTCTTGTGTCACACAGAACAATAGCTGACTATGCCGCACCCCTGCTGACTCTTGTGTCCCCCCAGAACAATAGCTGACTATGCTGCCCCCCTCAACTCTTGTCACCGAACACTATCCCTATGCCCCCCCCCGCTGGCTCTTTTGTCCCCACAGAACACTTTTAAACATGCCGCCCCCCCGGGGATTTTGTCAAAAGGAACACAAATATGCCCCCCTGCGGGCCTTGTGCCCCGAACACGGGCTGACCCCCACCCCCGCGGGTCTTTTGTCACCGAACAAAGCTGATAAAACCCCCGTTCTTTTAAACCGAACCCCCTATGACTACCCGCACCCTGTCCCCGGTTGTCCACAAAACCTATGACTATGCCCCCCCCTTGGGGTTTTTGTTCCCCACAGAACAATATGCCCTGGCCCCCCTGCGGGTCTTGTGCCCCAACTCGACTATCCCCCACCCCTGCTGACTTTTTTCCCCAAAAGAACCTATCTGACTTTTTTCCACCCTGCTGGCTCTTTTGCCCCGGAACACACCTGACTAGGGGCCCCCCCGCTGGCTCTTTTCACACAGCAAAAATGATATTTTTGCCCCCCTTTTTTGTGTCACAGGGGCATAGCTGACTATGCCGCCCCCCGTGACTCTTGTGCCCACACAAAACCCACTATCTCACTATGCCCCTCCGGGGGTCTTGTGTCCCCAAGAACACTAGCTGACATGCCGCCCCCCCCGCGGGATCTTGTGCCCCCAGAACCCCAAAACATCTCCCACCCCCCTCTTTTTCCCACACAGAACACAGCTGACTATCCCCCCCCCTGCTGGTCTTGTGCCCCAACAATAGCGACTATGCCGCCCCCCCGCTGGCTCTTGTGTCACACAAAAAACTCCTGACTAGGGGCCCCCCCGCTGACTTTTTTGTCCACAAAAACTACCTGACTATGCCGCACCCCTGCCTCTTTTCCCACACAGAACAATAGCTGACTATGCTGCACCCCTGCTGGCTCTTTTGTCACACAGAACACTAGCTGACTTTTCCCCCCCGCTGACTTTGTGTCATACAAAACCCACTATCTGACTATGCCCCCCCCCTTTTTTTTCTTGTGCCCAAAAGAACACTACCTGACTAGGGCCCCTGCTGGCTTGTGTCACACAAAAACAAAATGACTACCCGCCCCCCTGCGGGCTTTTTTTTCCCCAAAAACACTCCCCAAAATTATGGCCCCCCCGCGGGTCTTTTGTCACACAGAACAATAGCTGACTATGCTGCCCCCCCGCGGGCCCTCTTGTGTCCCCAGAACACTAAACCCCCCCGTGACTCTTGTGTCATCAGAACATATCTACTATCCCGCACCCCTGCCCTCTTGTGTCACACAGAACACTACCTGACTATCCACCCCCGGCTCTTTTGTCAAAAAAACAAAACTGACTATGCTGCCCCCCCGCGGGTTTCTTGTGTCACAGAACACAGCTGTTTTTCCGCCCCCCTTTTGACCCTTTTGTCACACAGAACACTATCCCCCATGCCGCCCCCCTGCTGGCTTTTTGCCCCGGAACACTAGCTGACTATGCCGCACCCTGCTGGGTTTTTTTCCCCACAGAACACTGACTATGCCCCCCCCCTGCGGGCTTGTGTCACACAGAAACTAGCTGACCTGGCCCCCTCTTTGGTCACAAGAACAAAGCTGACATCCCACCCCCCGCTGGCTCTTGTTCCCCCAGAACCCCACCTTTTATGCCCAACCCCCTTTACCTTGTTAAAACACCCGAAAAATCCCGACTATGCGCACCCCTGCGGGGCCTTGTGTCACACAAAACCCTGTGACTATCCCGCCCCCCGGGGGGGCCTTGTGTCAACAGAACACTACTGACTATGCCGCCCCCCTGTCTTGTGTCAAAGAACACTATCTGACTATGCCGCCCCCCCGCGGGTCTTTTGTCACACAAAAAACCCCCCGACTATGCCGCACCTGCGGGCTCTTGTTCCCCAGAACACACTGACTTGCCGCACCCTGCGGGCCTCTTGTGTCACAAAAGGCCACTACCTGACTATCCCCACCCCCGCTGGCTCTTGTGTCACAAGAACACTAATTTTGGATTTTTGGCCGCCCCCCCCTTTCCCCCGACTCTTGTGTCACACAGAACACATCTGACTATGCCGCACCCCTGCTGGCTCTTGTGTCCCCAGAACACTAGCTGACTATGCCGCACCCCTGCTGACTCTTGTGCCCCCAGAACACTACCTGACTACCCGCCCCCCGCGGGTCTTGTGTCACACAGAACACTACCTGACTATGCCGCACCCCCTGCTGGCCCCTTGTGTCCCCAGAACACTATCTGACTATGCCGCCCCTTTTTTTCCTTTTTTGTCACACAAAAAAATTTAAAAACTTTAAAAAGCAAAAAAAAGGGGAAGGGGAAAACATTTTTAGAATATCCATGTACGGGTTTGGGGAAAATTAAGCGTGAGTGAAGAGCTTTATCTCAAACATCAGAGATGGAGTCACAGAGGAACTGTCTTCATTGGTGTGTTAATGTTGGTAGATTAAAGGCAACTAATGTGACTTTTTTTTGTGGAAAATTTCCCCTTTTAAAGTCGAAAAAACGAAAAATTTTACTTAGTTGAACTTGTGCCCTTTTTTCCTAACATGTCTTCATTGGGAACATGATCAATGTCCTTACCCCAGTTGACTGGGGGCTGGTATGCTGTTTTCCCCCCCTAGTACTAAATACATGGGGATTACAGCTTCCCATTTTTTCCCCCTTTGGAGGTTAATACCCGGGGGAACCCTGGCGGCCGAGCCACCCAAAAAAAAGGTTTTCCCCCAAATGCCCCTAAAAAATAATGATTCTAAAACTGATACATGATGTATGTCCAGCAAACAACAGCGGGCTTCCTGTGCCATGGCAGATACCCTTTTTCCCAATTTCTCTCTTTCATTTTTCCCCAAAAAAACCCTTTTTAGACAACAATCAAGTTTTGTCTTGAGGCTTTAATACCTCAGTCATACAATATTTTTTCCAAAAATTTTTACATGTTAAAAGGCACTGTTTCCAAAACCCCCTGGGGCAAAATGGTGTGTTTGTTGAACGGGATATTTTTAAATTTTAACCAAAAATTTTGGGGAACCATCAACAATTGAGTTTTCCCCTCTTCAAACCCCTGTTTGCTATAATATTTCCCCTCAAAGGGCCCCTACCCCTTTTTGGGCCCCTTTTTAAATTGAAAATTTTTTCTATCTCCATAAGTTCTCTTAGCTTGCTGAGTGTCAATTGTGACATGCCGTGTCAGAAATAGACACAGGTGGGGGTATTGTAGACAGTGGAATAAAGGTACAGGGGGCCCCCGCCCCCCCTTTTTGTGTGTCCCCCTTTTTCTTCCTTCCTGAATTATGGCCAACATAAAAAATTAGCCCCAAAAGTTCGGGTTTTTTTGGGAAAATTAAGAATTTTTCAAAAATAATAACAGGCATTTTTTGGGGGCCCCCCAGAAACACCTACAGTAAAAAATTCGGGATAATATTTTCTGCACATGTATCTTAGAAAAGGGGCAGAAAAAACGGGCTCCCCCCAAATGCTTCTAAGAGAACAGGGGGTGTAATGACGTTTTTTTAAAAGGAGTACTCCATCTCTTATGGGGGCAACAACCCCCAATCCCAAAAAATTTTTACTTAAATTTTTTTTTCCCCATTCTCCTAAAAGGGGTGTTATTACTGTAGTATGGTGCCTACTATCCTCTACTTTTTTTGGATCATCTCAAAAGGGAGGATGTTGTTTTTTTTAAAAAAGGGGTTGGGGGGCTTAAGGGGGCAGGGGGGCTTGAGGGCGGGTTTATGAAAACGGTAAGGGGTTACCTCAAAATTTTAAATTTTGGGGCCCTTTTATTTTGTGGTGGCACCCCCCTGTTAGGGTCGTTGTTCACCATGTTGACCATGAGTTTGATGTCGTCGCTTACCAGGCTGACTGGAATTTGAGGGTCGCCACCAGACGACTTAGTTGGTTGGCGTCGTTGTTCATTTTCATCCCCCATTTTTGCTCCAATCGGGGACTCGTCCATGACGATCTCTATTCATGCCAGGTTTTTGGGGGAAAGAAAGGGGGACCGTCGGCCCGGAGCGGTTAGCCCGTGGATCAGTCCCCCCTTCAAATGCAGTGGTAAACCCGAATATCTTCTGAAAGACTCTAACCTCCCCCCAACAATGCAACGGGTTACCCCCAAAAGAATGTGGGGTTTAAAAAGTTGGCGACACCCCCCCTTTTCCCATTTGGTGAATTTTTTTTGACCCTTAAAAAGTTTTAATTGTCCTGTACTTGTAAAGGTCCCTTTTTTTGCCCCGAGAACCGTTTTTTTAAAAAAGCGATAATGGAAATTTTCTTTTTTTAAAAAACAACTGTGAACCCTTGACCCCCCGTTTCTATGCACCAATGCTCCCCAATGCCCCCCCGGCCCCCCCAGTGCACGAGCCGGGTTTTTCCCAAAATCCTCGAAAAAATGTTCAGGCCCCCAGACTAAACAAAGAAAAGGGTTTCGGGGGTCTTTTTTTTTGCAAAAAATTTACCAAAGGTTTTTCTTAAATTGCCTTTTCTCCCCTTTTTTATCAAACTCTTTTAAACAAAAAATTGCTGCCCCCGGTTTTCAGATTGGGTTTTGGCAAAAACCCCAAAAAAACCCACCCGGGGACTCACCCGAGACAACCCCCCCCACACCAACCCCGGGGCACCACCTGCTTCCCCGACTGCTGGTCGGGGTTTTTGGTGTTAACCATCTCACCCTTTTAAAAGGGTCCAAAATAGATCGGGGATTAATATAATGTAGTGGGAGACCCCCCCATTTTTTCAACCTTTTAAATTTTGGGAAAAAATAATGTCACCCCAAAACTTCCCCAAACGGGAGAAAATTTTTGAATTTTTCCTTTGGAACACCAATTGCCAGAAACCCCGTAAAAGATAGTTTGGGCAGATTTAGAAAAAATTTTCAGACCCCAAAACCCCTCACCTGTGTTAATTTGGGAAAACCCCCCATAACACGCTGTTTGAAATGCATTGCAACAAGCAGCAATAGCACACTACGACTTCTGGATACAAAAATGCAAGATTTGGGGAATAAAAAAGGCGTAGTGATGCAATCCAACAAAAGCCCAAAACCCCGCCCCCGCTCCGGACGAAATTTTTTATTACAACAAGGTAATGAATGGCCTGTGAGACCTGGTCAATGGGATTAGAACCCAAAAAAACTCGGGTAAACTAAAAATTTTTATTTTTCCTTCCCCCCCAAACATGTATGTAAATATGCGAAAATAATAATAAAAGTGTACCCTGAAGATAAAAGAGAAGCCAGAGAAGTACCGTTTTTCCGAGGTAGGGGGAAACTGCCAGTTTTCCACCGTAACCCCCGTTGTTCAACTTTGGTGACTTTCCTGTGATTGGTCAATGAGCCAAGGTACTGATTTTTAAAGAAGGGTACCCTATCGCTCGTTAAACCCTTAGCACGCCGAATAAATTATAACAAAAATCTTTGCATGCCATATTGAAAATAGATGAAAATTTATTAGGAAATGTTCTGAGGAGGAAGTAGATGAATTAAGGTTTTTCAAAAATTTTAAGGGAAAAATAGTACGAAAAAAATCAACAAAAATTTTTTAATTTTAGACAGAAGGAAATTTTTTTTATTTCATCATTGCGGGGAAGTAAAAAAAAGGGGAGAATGTGGGAAGAAGGGATTGGGAGAAACTGCTAGATAAAGTAATTTGGTTGGGGAAGATAGAAGCCCTGCAGACGGGAAAGATGCAACCCCAAGCCAGTGCACAACACTAAAATGAGGGGGTCCCAAAAAATTTTTAAAAAGGGAAAAAACAGTCATTCCAAAAAAAAAGCCCAAAAGGGGGGAAAATTGGGGGGAAGTTTTTCCCTTTAAAAAAAACCCCAAGTGACACCCCAAAAACGGGAAAACTTCAGTGTTTCCAAATTTTTCAAAAGGTTGTTTGTATAAAGATCCACCGTCACGTGACACACTGTGAACATGAACTTTAACAGGCCACGACCCATGCTAGGGGTCTTTAAACCCCCAAAACCCCCTCTCACTTTATATATATATATTTTCAACAAGTCGGCCGTCCCCCCGAGGCAGGGTGAGGCAAAAGAAAGAAAACCCCCAAAAAAAAAATACTTTCATTCATTCAACCCCCCCCCCAACACATACATAATCACTGTCTTTGCAGAAAGGGATAGACAGCTGAGAATGTCCCCCCAGTTGTCACTATCCCAGACCCCCCTTTTAAAAGGGGATTGTTTCCCCTTTTTGGGAAAACCCCCAAAAAATCAGAAACCGCCCTGCCCCCCTTTCCCCCTTGCCCCCCTGTCACCCCCAAACCCAGATCTTTTTTTAAAACCATTCGTCTCCATTCACTCCTATCTACCACGCTCACATGCTTGCTGGAAGTCCAACCATCCCCCCAAAACCTTTTATCCCCCCAAACCTTTTTTGGACGCCCCCCCCGATTTCCCTTTCCCCCAAATTTTAACGCTCCCAAGTCATTCTACTTTAATCCATTCTAAAATGAAAACCCCCCAACCCAAACCCTCTTAAAACCCTCTGAAAAATTTTTTGGGTAACTCCACACCTTCTCCTAATTTCCACTTTCGAATTTTCTGCATAATATTTACACCAACTTGCCCAGACGGGAATCCCACTCCCCCCAGCCTCCTCCTCGCTGCAGCATTTGCAACCCATGCTTCACACCCATAAAAGGGTGTTGGTACCATATACTTTCGTACATTCCCTTCTTTCCTCCATGGAAAATTTTTTTTTGCCCACAGATCCCCAATCCCCCCCCTTTTTTTCCTTAAAAAAATTCTTTTTAACCTCATCCTTAAAAAAACCCCCCCCCTGCCCGTAAACCCCCCAAATATCTGAAAACTTTTTTTTTTCCCTCCCCCTTTTTAAAAAAGGGATACCCAAAATTTTTTTATTTAAATCTTTGTTTATCACCTTCTCTTATCTATTTTCCCCTTTTAACTTTTACCTTTACACACTCCCAAACTCGTCCACTAACCTTTGCAACTTTTCTTTAGAATCTCCAAAAAGTAACTGTGTCCCCTTTTTGCATTTAATTCCCCAAAAATTTTTAACCCCCCCCTCTTCCCAACACCCTAGCATTTACTTTTTACCCCATCTATAAATTTTTAAACAACCATGGGACATTACACACCCCTTTCCCAAAGCCTTTTCCCCAAAGAAACCCCCTCTCTCCCCCCCAAACCCCTGACCCCCACTATCCCCCATAAAACCTTTTACAGCCTTCAATAACTTACTACCTATTCCATACACTTGCAACTTTTCCCAACTTGCTCCCCATCCACTCTATCATATGCCTTTTTTAAAAAAATAAATGCAATAAAAACTTCTCTTTTTATCTAAATATTTCCAAAAAGCTTCCCCCAAAACTTGATCTACACATCCCCCACCCACTCTAAAGCCTCCGTCATCTGCAATCCTACCCCTGTCCCCCTCTAATTTTAAATTTAAAAACCCTGCCATACACTTTACCTGGTATACTCGTAAAAAAAATTTCCCCTTTTTTACACCCCTTTTTTCCCCCCTTTTTCCCCCTCGTGCCGATTAGGGAAAACTTCGATTTTGGTTTTAAAAAAAACGCTCTTCTTGCCATATAAGACAAGCAAAAATTTATGTATGCAAAATTTCCCAAAAACTTTTGAACGTAACGAAAAATATATTTCATTGTTTTTTTATTATTAAATTTTTAAACGTTTCCAAAAAATATTTAGGGGGGGATAAATAAAAATTCACTTTTTATAATAAAGGGGTTAAAAATTTTCAAAGTTTTTTTTGGGACAAAAATTAATTTTTTTTAACATAAATAAAAAAAAAATCTTTAAAACGTATAAAAAAAATTTTAGAAAGGATTAATTTTAAATGAGTTATTGCTTTTAAAAGTTTAATTGGAGACAAAATCTATCTATCTATCTATCTTTTCTATCTATCTTCTTTAATATATTTTATATTTATTATATTTTTTTTTTTATATATATTATGGGCAAACTGGTAAAGTCTTGAACAAAAAAAAAAACAAAAAATTGTTTTGAACTGGACAAGATTCTTCTCTATTTATTAAAAGTGAGAGTTTTTTAAACCCTCCAATTGATTTTCAAAATCTGAGAAGGTTGTATCGCAAGTCCATGGTTGAGAGAAATATAATAGAATCATGTTTCATTAAAAAAAAATTTTGAAAATAATATGAAAATTTTTTTTTTGGGTTTTTATAAATTGGGTTCATTTATAATTAATAAAATTTGGGAAGAATTTAATGATAAATTGGGCTAATCTTAATTCTTGGGAAGAGTTTCAGGTCCTTTCTTATGTTCCTCTTAAAGAGTCGTGGAATTTTTCTTTTTTTTCGGGGGGGGTTTTTTTATATATATATATATATATATTATATATATATATATATATATATATATATTTTATTTTATATTTTATTGCCCCCGAACAAGTGGTTTGTCCCAAACTGATAGAATTTCGAAAAAAATGACCCAAAAGGGATGAAAAAAAAGGCCCCAAATTTTTTTAGGGCAAAAAAAAGGGGAATTTTTATGGGCCCCGAAAAAAAAAGGGTGAGGGTCATCTTATAAATAGTATATTAAAAAGGGGGGTTTTAAAAAAGGGGGAAAAAAAAAAAAGGGACTCCCAAAATTTAAAAAGTTTAGGGATTAAAAAAAACCCAAAAAATTTTTTCCAAAGGTGTATAAGAAAAAAAATTTTTAAAAATTTTTGGGGTAGAATTTTAAATATTTAAAAAAAGGAAAAATGCAAGGGACTTTTTAAAAAATTTTCCCTTTTCCAGACTTAAAACTCCGGAGGAAATTTTCCCACAAAAAAATTTCTTTCCCAAATTTTTTCCCCTTTTTCCCCAAAAAAAGTTAGAATAAATGGTTCCCCTTAAAAATAATTATGGGTATCTTTTAAAAGAAAAATTTGAAATGTGCTTTTTTTTTAAAAAATTTTATTTTTTCTCTTTTTTCACTAAGGAAGACACTAAAACCCCCCAAAATTTGGGGTTTTTAAAAAGGGCCTGAAGAAAAAAATTTAAAAGATCACAGTCACAAAAAAAGGTTATCAAACAGATAGACCGTTTGAAGAAAAATAAACCCCGGGGGGCCCCTGATGTTTTTTTTTAAGGGGGTTTTTAAGGAATGAAAAATAGATCTCTAAAAACCCCCTTAACTAACATTTTTAACCATCTCTTCAAAGGGGTGTAGTCCCGGGATACGTGGAAGAGGGCTAATGTAATTCCTTTTTTTAAAAAGGGGGGCAATCGTTACCAAAAAATTCCCCCAAAAAATCTAAATCAGTAGGCAAATTACTAAAACGATTATAGCGGGGAAAACCCAAAAAGCCATCTCGGGGGGATTTTTGATTAATGCCCCCAAAAGGGGATTCATCGGGGGCCGTTCCTGCCAAATTTTTATTTTTTTTTTTCAGTAAGGTTTTTGAGGCAGTTGATAATGATAAAGAATTCTTTATTTTTTTTTGGGGTTTTTTAGTAAGGCTTTTGATGCCCCCAATAGATTTTAAAAGTGGCTGCTCGGGCGGGGGGGAAAAAAGTGTTGTCATGGATCCCCCCTTTCACCAATAGGAAGCGGGGGTGTGCAAAAGGGGGGGTTTAAAAATCGGGGGGGATCTGTAAAAGTTTCCTAAAAGGTTTTTTTTTGGGCCCGTTGTTGTTTATAATATATATAAATGACCTTGACGGGGGAATTTTTATGATATGAGCAAATTTGCTGATGAACAAGATAGGTAGGATAATCGATTCAAAAGGGATGTCAGTGAACCGGGAAATTTTTGAAAAAACTCAATTCCTGGTCAGGAAAAAAGGCAGATGCAGTTTAAGAAAATCCCAAATTCTCTCGGGAGGTTCATAACCCAAGCACCCCAAATTAAAAAAGAGGGAACCCGCCATAAGATTGGAAGGACTTGGGGGTTTATGGTGGGAGCAACCTTAAACCAAAAAAAAATGTAAAAGGAATAACAAATAAAATTTTGGGGGGTTTTATCGAAGTGTTAAAAACAGAAGTCCCCCGGTTATATTACAAATTTATACATCATTGTAAGGGGCCCCCTTTTGATTACCCCAACCCCCTTTTTGGGTTTTATATTGAATGGACTAAAATTTTTGAAACATTAATGAATGACTAAATTAATAAAACTTTTTAAAATTTCCTTTTTAAAAAAAATTGAAGACCCTTTTAAAAAACAAATTTACTTGTAAAAAGTAGAATGAGGGGGGCATGATCGGGATAAAATGGGAAAAAGGGGGGTTTAAAAAAGGGGGTATAAATAAAAGGCTGAAGGGGGCTTTTCCCCAAAAAAGAACCCCAAAATGGATTCAAGTTAGATAAAATTTGGGGGTTTTAAAAGGGGGTGGAAAGATTTGGGGTTTGGGAAAAAGGGGGTTGATGAGGAAAAATCCCTAGTAGGGTTATTGAAGCAAAAGGGCCTTGGGTATTTTTTTTAATTTTGGGGTTTATTTAAAATTTATGAGGAAAGGGGGGTTTGGGGGTTTAGTGGGGGAAAAAACATGAGTAAAAAAAAATTTTCCAAAAATATTTCTTGGGTAGCATTGAAAAAATTTTTTTGAACAAAAATTTTTTTAGTGGGGTGGAATGTGAAGGTTCCCCCTCCAACGGGGCCCCCCAGTGTTCCTCCTTTCTTATGTTCTTATGTTTTTTCCCCTTTTTGGGGGGCAAAAAATCATGACTCCCCCAAAAAGGGGGACCCCAAAAACCCAAAAACCCCAAACCCCCCAAAGCCAGGGGGTTTTTCCCCAGGACATGGTGGTGTGGGTGCCCTTTTAGCAATTTATTTCTTCCCTTTGGTATAAACCCCCACAAACCCCCTTTTTTATTATTGTAACACGAAAAAATGGTATTTAAAACAATCCAAAAATTTTAAAAGGGGGGTCGAACCCGCGTTGTTTTAGCCCGCCTCATGGTGGGAAAAAATTTCGACGCTTTAACCCACGGGGTATAAACTTAAAAAATCCCCCCACAGACTGGGGGTTGTGGATCCGGGGAAAAAAAATGGTGTGGACCCAGAGCTAATTTCATTCTACTCCCGTTTGGGGCTGCTCCCAAGAAATCTTTGTCCACGAACAAAAGGTTACAATACGATTTTTTGGGGGCCCCAAAATGCTAGTGCAGTGATACCGGGGAACCCAAAAAATGATCAAAATCTTTATTTTCCCGGGTTCCTCCCGGGTGGGAATATCCACTTAGGGTCTCCCCCTGGTACCACCCCCAGCGTCAAGATGTCTTGAAGATTCCACTAGATGCTGAATAGTATGTTAAGGGTTGAGGTGATGGGAAAAAGGGACTGGGGCAAGGTGTTGGGGCACAGTGTGGGGCAGTGTAAAGAATATAATAAATTATTTTTTTTTCAATTTCATGTACAAGGTATACAGGTCTAGCTGACATCAATGACATCTAAATAAAGCCCTTGTTATGCTGGTTTTGGGAAAAAATTTTGGGGTTTTTCCCAGGATGCGACCCCCCCCAGTTTACTAACACCCAGGTACCCCCACTGGGGGGGGAACCCTGGAAACAGGTGTCTTATGGAAACACGTCCCCTTTTTATCCAGCCGTTTCTTGGGCCAGGGGGGACAGTTACAAAGGGTTTGGGCACAGTTACAGTGTACAAAAATTGTTTTCCAGTGGGGACAGTGTACAAGAGTTTTTGGTCCAGTGTGGGACAGTGCAAGAGTTGCTTTCACAGGGGACATTTAAAGGTTGCTTCCCCCAATTGGGGGGGAAAAGATTTTGGGTCACAGTGTGTGACAGTGAAAAAGGGGTTGTTTGGGGTTACAGGGGGGACAGTGTACAAAAGTTGCTTGTCACAGTGTGGGACAGTGTCAAGAGTTTTTTTGGGGTCCAGTGTGGGACAGTGTACAAGATTTTTTTTGGGCCCCAATGTGGGAATTTACAAAGTTTTTCCCCCGGTGTGTGACAGTGAAAAAGAGTTGTTTGGTTACGGGTTTTGTGACAGTGAAAAAGGTTTTTGGGCCCAAAGGGGGGACATTTACAAGAGTTGCTTGGTCACAGTGTGTGACATTAAAGTTGCTTGGTCACAGTGTGTGACAGTGTACAAAAATTGGGTCACAGGTTTTTGACAGTGTACAAAGTTGTTTTGACAGTGTGTGACATTTAAAAAAATTGCTTCCCCCGGTTTTGACATTTTTAAAGTTTTTGGGGTTCACAGTGTGTGACAGTGTAAAATTTTCCCGGTCACAGTTGGGACATTTACAAAGTTGGGTCACAGGGGGGGGAAAAAGTGTACAAGAGTTTTTGGTACAGTGCCTTTGAACAAATATTTAGCAACATTAGTATAAATTTACCCATTCCCAGTGTTTAGGTTCGTGATGTGGTCGAGGTCCTAAAAGTGAAAAAAGGGGTGATGAAAAAGGGGGGATGATATTCCTTCCCCTCCTTGTTTTAGGGTTTTTCCCCCTCTTTGGGGGAAAAACCCTGCAGACAAAATTCTGGAAAAAAGTCAAGAAGAAGCTGGATAAATTTAAAAAAATACCCCCCAGACCCCTTTCCCCATTTTTTCCCCAAAACCCAAAAAAAAAAAAATACATTCAACTAGCATTCTGTCATGAATCCCATGACCCTGTCTTTTTAAAAAGTAAAGATACGTTTAGTAGTGTTGACGTTTACCAGAATAATGTGAGATTTGACCATTTAAAAAATCTGATAAAAATTTAAAAATCAAACAAGTTTTTAGAAAAACCGTTTTTTTATGCATTTGGTAATATATCTGGGTTTTATAAAATTTTGGGTTTTTCACAATGTATATATAAATAAATCTTTACAAATTAAAGCAACTATTTTATCAGAACACGGGTGTTCTAAAAACCGGGTTTCACCTGGCTGTGCAAGGTTCAGTGTAAGCCTACAACAGGCCCCCCAGAGACCAGTGTAAGCCCCGGGTAACAGAGCCCCCTTTTTGACCGGGGTAAGCCAGTTAAAAACCATCCAGAGACCAGTAAGCCCTTTAGATCCAGAGACAGTGTAAAAAATTAACAGAGCCATCCAGAGACCGGGGGCCAAAAATAAAAGGGGCCCCGGGAAACCCGTTAAAACCCCCCAAAAAAGCCCCCCCGAGACCTGTAAGCCCGGGTAACAGGCCCAGAGGCCCCGTTGCCCCGCTAACAAATTTCCCCCGACCCGTGTTTGCCAGAGCCCCCCCGGGCCAGTGTAAAAAAAAGCTAAAAAAACCCCCCCCGAGACCATTTAAACCTAGCTAACAGAGCGCTCCAGAGACCAGTGTAAGCCTAGCTAACAGAGCGCTCCAAAACCAGTGTAAGCCTGCTAACAGAGCGCCCAAAAACCGGGAAGCCTAGCAAAAAGAGCTAAAAACCCGTGTAAGCCTAGCTAACAGAGCGCTCCAGAGACCGGGGTAAGCCTAACCCCAAAAGAGCGCCCAGAGACCAAAATTAAACCGCCTTTAGAGGCCCCAGACCAGTGTAAGCCTGGCCCCAAAAGAGGGGGCTCCAGAGACCAGTGTAAGCCCCAGCTAACAGAGCGCCCCCAGACCCCGGGGTCCCCTAGCCCGAAACCTTTCCCGAGGCGGGCCTGGGTAACAAGGGGCCCCAAAAACCCGTGTAAGCCTAGGTAGCAGAGCGCTCCAGAGACCAGTGTAAGCCTGGGAAAAAGAGGCCCCCCCAGACCAGTGTAAACCTGGTGGGAGAGCGCCCCAAAAGACCATGTGGGCCCCAAAGAGCCCCCAGAGAAGGGGCCCCAGGAGCAGAGCCCCAGAGACCAGTGTCCCCAGCAACAGACCCCCCCAGAGACCAGTGTAAGTAGCTAACGAGCGCCCCCAGACCATTTAAACTAAAGGGCCCGAGACCGGGGTAAGCCTGGGTAACAGAGCGCTCAAGAAATTTGGGCCCGGGTAACGGGGGGCTCCGGGGGACCGGGGTAAAACCCCAGCCCAAAGAGCGCCCAGGCCAGTGTAAGGGCCCGGCCCAACAGAGCGCTCCAGAGACCAGTGGCCTGGTAACAGAGCGCTCCCCAAAACCAGTGTAAGCCTGGTAACAGGCGCTCCAGAGCCCAAAATTTAAGGGCCCAAAAAGGGGCGAAGGAAACCGGGTTAAGCCTGGTAACAAGGCTCCGGGGGCCGGGGTAAACCAGAAAGACCTCCGAGACCAGGGGTGCCTTGCTAACAGGCCCTCCAGGGGCCCCGTGTAAAACCCCGGGTAACAGGCGCTCCGAAGGGCCGGGGTAAAAACAACCGAGGGGCCCCGAGACAAGTGAAAACCCCGGGTAACAGAGCGCTCCGAGACCAGTGTAAGCCTAGCTCGAGGGGCCCCCAGACCAGTTAACCCCAGCCTAAAACCTCCAGGCCCCGTGGTAGCTAACAGAGCGCTCCAGAGACCAGTGTAAGCCTAGCCCCAAAAGGCGCTCCCAGACCATTTCCCAAACTAACAGAGCGCCCAGAGACCAGTGTAAGCCTGGGAAAAAGAGCGCTCCAGAGACCAGTGTAAGCCTAGCTAACGGGGTTCCCGAGACCAAAGTGGGCCCAAACTAACAGAGCGCTCCAAAATCCCGTGAAAACCCCGCTAACAGGCCCCCAGGGGAAACCCGTAAAACCTGGAGCAGGCGCTAGGACCAGTGTAAACCCCCAGCTAACAGAGCCCCCCAAAAGAAGTGTAAGCCTGGTGGGAGAGTGCCCAGAGACCAGTGAAACCCCAAACTAACAGAGCCCCGAGACCAGGGGCCTGGTAGCAGAGCGCCCCCGAGACCAGTGTAAGCCTAGCCCAAAAGGGCCCTCCAGAGACCAGTGTAAGCCTAGCTAACAGAGCCCTCCAGAGCCCCGTTTTTCCCTTTTTTCAGAGCGCTCCAGAGACCAGTGTAACCCCGCTACAGGCGCCCCCGGGGCCCCCGGGGCTGAATCGGGAAAAATACCTGAAAATAAGTGAAATCATGTATTATTTTTTAAATATAAAATTTTTCTAAAAAAAACGTTCCCTGAACATTGAAAATTCCTGATGATATGTTATTAAACCAAAAAGGGCCCAGATTTTTTAAATTTAACTATCCTTGTAT
>WNWK01021229.1:0-34391 GCA_009830355.1 Cherax destructor | reverse complement strand
ATAAAGGGGTTTTCCAAAATTAAAAAAAAATTCTGGCCAAAAAAGGTACCCAAAGAGTCCCCTGACGGAAATCCCTTCAACGTTTTCTAGGGATGGTGGGGTTTTTACAGAAGATTCTGAAAAAAATTTTTCCCAGTTTGGTGCCCTCTAACCTCACTTGCTAGTCAAAAAGCCCCCTTTTAATTTGGCCCCCAGAATGAAATGTTTTTTACGAAAGAAAAGAGATTAGTTTGTACTGCACGCTTTCCCCTTTGTCCCCCAGACTTTTAAAAACCATTTTCTTTGCAGAGTGATGTTGGAGTCTGGGGGGGGGGGAAATACTTCTGTCTGGGGACAATGGGTTGCAGCCTGTGGCATATTTTTCGGCCAAATACCAAACACCAGGGGGCCTCTCCACTATGGGGGGCTCTGGCTCTATTTGGCAATGGAGAATTTTGATGTTTACGGGGGCCCAGTCCTCTCAGGTGGGTCACCATTTACAGATTATTATTATAACCCAAAAAAAATTCAAAACCCCAATCTACAGTGACCACAACCCTAAAATTTATACCCAACATATAAAAAACAATAATCCCAAGACTCATCGTTGGGTATTGGGGTTCAACCCCCAATGAAAAAATTAAAACACCCCTGGCAAAAAAAACGTTTAACCCTTTTGTTTGTCCAAAGTCATTGCTTTAGTTGGGATGTGTTAGGGACTTTGGGGGGAAACCACCCCTTTTTTTCCCCTAATTTTTTTTTATTTTAGTGGGGGGTGCCTGCCCGCCCCAAAAAACCTTGGACCTGTGCTTGCCCTACCGTCTGCTGTCTCACTTTTAAATTTTAAAAGCTGGACTTTATGACTTGAGAAAAGTTTATTATTATTATTAAAACCCAAATAAAAAGCACTAAAACAGGGGTTATACACCCTTTTTATTTTTAGGATGCGGGGGAGAGTGGGTTGAAAGAGGAATGGATGATTAGTAGGGTATGGAGTGCAGCATGATGGTGGATAGTGCGGGGATGGGGGTAGCAAGAGATCGAGGTGAAGGGACTGGGGGGTGTGGGGGTATAATCTTCAGAGTTTGTGTAAGAAAGGTCAGTTTCTGTCAAAAAATCAACAAGTGTAGAAACTTGTTTGGACTGGCCTCTGGTAAGCTGCACTCGGGGAAAAGCACTGTTGACCCCGGGCCTCTGAGACACTTCCCCAGACACAAGTGGCTAGGGAAATTTTAGCTGATTGCGGAAGGGGAACCCCACACTGCCTACACAATCTGCGGGAATTACTTAAAAAAAGGGGGGTTTATGTGCCCTGGTTTTTCCCTTATAAAACCCCTCCTAACACCATGTGCAGTGGAAAATTTTGTCTGAAAAAGATGGGGAAATTTAAATTGCCCTGCCTGCCCTCAGGTTCCCTGGTTACTAGGTTTCCCCTTGGGGTAATATTGCAGAAAGTAACCCCCAGCTTCCAGATTTTAACTTAGGAGCCCAAGGCTGTTCATACCAACCCCAAAGTCGCCCAAAGTCCCCAAGCCCCACAGATAACTCACTAACTTTCCCCCAGAAAACTGGCCAGATATAAGAGAAAAACCCTAGTCTTCGTGACGGGGTCTGGATGGAGGAAAAATGTCCACGGTACTTCGGGACCCCCCTCCGTGGCCCCAGGACAGATGTTGGGTCACGGGGGGGTGCTGTCTATCTCAGCACGTCTTACTCGAGTGGAGTCTGGTCTGGGAAGAAGGAACTGGGCTCTTTCACGCCTAGAAAAAAGGGAAAAAGAGTGCCAGTTCTCTTTCCCCCAAACATAATCTAATCCCTATTCAGGCCTATAACCCCTTTTTTGGGGGTTTTTAAAAGAGCTACACTATTTCCCTAACGTTGCCTTAATCCCCCCAACTGTTAGTCTCTAGCTGTACAAACTTGCCTAGGTGCCCCTAGGTGGATAAATCTATAAATTAAATATAAAACACAATAGTCACCGTCATCAGCTGGGTGTGCGTATGTTTTGTTGGGTGTGGGGTTTTTCCCCCCTCGGGGCCGATCCTCGGTGGAAGGCTCCCGCGGACCCGCTTCCCGGGGAACCTTTAGTGACAAAAAAGTTTCCACACCCCCCGGAAAAAGGGGGCCCAAACGTCTCGTCAATTTCCCCCCTTCCCAAAACCCCCAAAAGGGGGGCCCTGGACACGAGTGCCCCCCGCCACTCTGGTCGGCAACTCTGGTTTCCCCGACTGCCCAGTTTCCCCGGTGTGGTTGGGGGTTAAACTTGGGGTTCCCCGGTGATTTTAAACCCCCCTTTTCCCTTTTTAACTTTTTCTTTCACTTTTTAGCCTTGTCTAAACAGCTTCTCCCCCACCCAGTGGCCTATACCACCCCGGGGGCCCCTTTTTTCCCCACTGATCCCGGGGTTTTTCCCGGGGGGTTTAATGACAATCTATCTCCCTCTTTAGGTCCCCCAAAAAAGCGTCCCCCCAAAGGGGGGCCCCAAAAAGTGTTGTACTTCCCCCCTTTTTTTAAACCCGGGGTTTTGGGGGGTTGGCCAACATTCATTATCACTACTCCTCCAGCTACCCGGGGTGTGAACTTCCCCCCTCTCTGGCGTTGCGGGGGAACTCATAAAAAATTCTACCACCGATGATATATCCTACTGGGGACTGTATAAACCAATTCCTTCCTTCCCCCCTCGTGTGGACGGGAAATCATAAAAGATAGTTGGCTCCCCCCCAGGATCCCCCCAAATTTTTTTGACTGTGGGGGGTTGCCCTGGCCCCCCCAAAACCACACCAAGGTGTTTTAATCGCTTGGTTCTGCTGAAAAAACCTCTGGTCGTAATAGCCGGGTAACTTTTTTTTGGGCTGTAATATTTCTGCGATGTCCACCCAGTTTAACAGGGGCATCCAAAACATCATAAGATTTGGGGGGGGGACTTATAGCACCTCCCAATGCGCTTAAAATTTTTCGGTGGCCTTCAATTTTAAACCCCAGCCCCCCAAATTCCTTTATCATGGACCTTGTCCCCTGAGTCGAAGAAAAATCGGGGTTTTTTGGTTCTGTTCCCGTTCACAACCCCCCATTGACTGTAGGTAGGGCAGCAGCTCTTTCTTCTCACTCAGATTAGAGACTTTGCCCATACTAACCCCTGGCTACCACTTCAGGCTCGGGGTCGCCTTCTATCCCCTTACTGGAGAAACGTCCCTCAACCGGGTTTTTTCCCTTTAAAAATTTTTGGGGACTGGTGCAGTATGGTGCTTACCTTTCCGGAAAATTTTAGCCTCTGAAAGATGTGACCGGCAATCTTCTGCCTTTTTCCACAACCCCTTTAAACCCCAAAAAAGCAACTCCTTTAGTCTCTGCCGCCTACTGCTCAGTGTTGCATCCAAAAAATCGTGCTAGTGTGTTCACCTTCGCAGAACACCCCATGTCTTAGGGGTTTTCCCCCTTTGGGGGTTTGGGGTTGTCTTGGGCACAATGGGGTTTCCGATCCTGCGAGGGTGTTTTTTTTTTATCTCTCATTTTTTGAAAACCTTTTAAAAATTTGTTTATGTGATGATGGTGGTGACCTTTTCTCTCACCCCCCTTTTCAGGTGAATCAGAAAAATCACTCAACCCCCCCAACAAAAAGTTTTGAACCGGGGTTAATTTTCCCCCCCTTCAAATTAACCATGTATTTGGGGCTAGCCAATTTCCTCTGGTTTTCTGACTGACCATCCATTCCGATCCGCCCCCCAAAAAGGGGAAATCTCTGAGACTGTTTGTCAGGCCGGAAATTTATTTTGAACTTTCTCTAAACTCCCCCCGGTCAAAAACAACCCCCAAAATCGGACAATCGATAAAATATAGCTATCATTATCTCCTCTGTGTTGCCATACGTATTCTTTGTTTTTTTTTCCCGGCCCTTTTGGGAATTAATGTCAGTGGTTTGGAAAAAACCCGGGCCAAGTCCCGGGGTTTTTCCCCCTTTTTCTGTGAACGTAAGTACTGTAGTTTGGTGGCATCTGACAAATCATCCCTGTCATCTATCTTTTTTTTTAAAAAGATCCCCGAAAGCAATGTACTCTGTCAAAAATTCCATCAAATTTGGTAAATTTTTAAAAAGGGGGATCTGGGGGGCACTCTAAGGGGACTGTGCTTTTTGTGTGTGCCCCTTTCTATTATTTGTTACCCCTTTTTTTTATTAGCCTTCAATTCTTTCTTTAACTTTTTTTGGTCCCCACTCTGTCAGACCTTCGGGGGTCTGATCATCCCAAAAAATCCCCCCTTCTCAAAAACATCTCAGGTTTCTGTCTCATAGGCTTCTGTCTTAAAAACGAAGATATGCTGTCTAATGCCCCTTTTCCTTCCCTCTAAAAGCTCAAAAACCTTTCTAAAAATCCCCCGCAATCTGCATCTGGGTTTTTTCCCCCCCCCGGCTCTCCCTCATGCCCCCCTTGTCGGCCCCCTTTTGGCCCCCCCAAAACCGCTTTTTGGGGGGGGGAGAATGGGGTAGGTGCTCCCTGATTCCCCCCGTCATAGTTTTGGTTTAGTTGAGTTTTTTCACTTTTAAATTTTTTCGTCAATTGGCCCCCCCCAGTACAACCGGTATTAGGTGAGAATAAAGATTCCCAAAACCCCCCCAAAAAGCGATGGCTTTTCTTTTTAAATGTTGACGACTTTAAAATATGCACTGCTAGTCCTCAACCCCAACTAAACTTGTTTGGACGGGCCCTCGGGTGGGTGCATTTCAACACTGTTACACCGACACTCTGAGACACTTTCTCAGACTTACAAGTGGCTATGGTAAAAATTTTACTGATTGCAGTAAGGGGACCCCCCGCCTACACAATAAGCAGGAGATTACTTGGAAGAAAGGGTGGTATGTGTCCGGTTTTCCCTTTTTCCCCCCCCCCAACACCATGTGGAAAACTTTTCCCAAAAATGGGGAATTAGTGTCCCCCCCGCACCTCAGATTTCCCCGGGGTTTCGGATTCCCTTGATAATATATGCAGTAAAAAACCCTTTGTTTCCCCGACTTTAACTTAGGGGCAGGTGTTACATACCAACCGGGCGTCCGCCCTTTTAAACCCACAGATAACTCCTTTTTTCCCCCCAAAAATGGCCCCCAAACTGGGAAAAAAGCCTAGCCCTTTCTTTCCCCGGGGTCTGGATGGGGCAGATGCCCCGGACTGGGTCTCCCCCGTGGCCCCGGACAGATTTTTGGGCACGGGGGGCCCCCGTCCCCTCACCGCTTACTCGGTGGGGTCTGGTTGGGAAGAAGGAATGGGCCCTTTCCCCTAGATTCAAGGGTAGAGCTGCCAGTTCTCGTTAGCTAACATAATCTAATCTTTTTAGGCCTATAACTACCTATATTGGGGCAAATTCCCCTAATCCAACGTTGCCAAAATTCCCTGGGGGGCTGGGGGTGTAAAAATTCCTAGGTTTTCCCCTAGGTGGAAAAAACTATCAATTAAATATATACACAATAGTCACCGTCATCACTGGGTGTCGTATGTTTTTTGGGTGTGTGGGTTTATAAACTCGGGGCCGACCCCCGGGTGTGGCTCCTGCCCTTTCCCCCCGGGGGAACCTTTTTGACAAAAGTTTCCACAACAAGGGGGCAATTAAGGAGGCCATCTGCAAAAGGGGAAAGAAAGGGGCCCCGGAAAAAAAAAATCTTGGGGAAAAATTTCGTGCACTTTGAAGTGGGCAGCCCAAACAGAATATGTCAACAGACCCCGGAACCTGACAATGCTCCCCCAGGGGGGAAAAGGGGCCCTCCTGAATCCCATGGTAAGACGGGGGGGCCCCAGGAACGGGGAAGGTAGCTCCCCCCCCCCAAAATTGGGAAAAAGGCCAAAACCTTGGGGAATGAAGTTTGTTATTAAAGGGGGGCAGACCGGGTTTTGAATGGGTGTAAAAAGGGGGTAGGGGCCGCAAAATAGCCCTAAAGGAACACCTCTATATGAAACGGGAAGGTCTTTACTGCTGACCCCCACAGTGTCTCCCTTTCATTGCTCTGTATCAACATGACCGGGGACCCAAAAAAAGACAATATCTTTATGCTTGCTAAAGATAGGGGCGAAACCCAAAGGTGGATACAAGAACAGGGGTGAGGTGTATCACTTTTACGGATAGCCTGTAAAGCACTAAGGAGTTTGAAACGACCACATATGGTGATACAGGCATGGATGCAATACGGATAAGTGCACAAGATGGCACAATTCACCGTAAATATGCTAGCCGAGGGTAATAGATGCCCTCATACGACGCTGTCCAGAAACACTGCTGCGAATCCGACGCCGTCAGATGACTTTGAACCATCAGTGTATACTGCTGATGGCATGGGAATGAGAACGGAAATGGTCTAGAAAGAAAGAGCGAGAAGCCGCCATAGGTAGTTGGGCTTTCGCCCAAGGTAGAGGAATAGAACAGACAAGGACAGCAGGAACTTCCCAAGGGGGTAGAGGAAGGGTGAAGCCACATGAACATATAAAGGCGGAAGCTGAAGGGAAGACAAGAGTGAATGCAGACGAAGAGAAAAGGGACGAAGTAAACAGGGGCGACGAACAAATAACGAGCGTCTACTAACATCTGTGACAATCCTATACATGGAAGGATTGCGGAGGTCATGAGAGCGAACATAATAGCGAATGCAATGTGCATCACGACGATCGGACAAGGATGGAATGTTCGCTTCTACATAGAGGCTCTCAACCCGGGAAGAATGAAAAGCACCAAGGCATTAGCATAATCCCTGGTGATGGATGGGATTAGGGATGGAAAGAGTGGCAGAAGAGGCTGCCGAATATATTTGGTCACCATAATCGAGTTTCGATAAAATTAGGGCCGAATGTAGGCGAAGGAGAGTTCTACGATCAGCCCCCCATGAAAGATGTGCGAGGGTTTTAAGGAGGTTCAGCCGGCTATGACAAGTCGCCTTCAGAGAGGTAATGTGAGGTTTCCAGGACAATCTGCGGTCAAACAGGAGGCCGAGAAACCTGACTGTATCACGTTCTGGGATACGTGAGCCGTATAGGTACAATGGATGATCAGAGACCACTGAATGTCTAGTGAACGTAATTTGGTGAGTTTTGCCACTAGAAAATTTAAACCCGTGAGTGGTGGCCCAATCAGAAACCCGGTTGATGGCATGCTGGAGGAAACTGCAATGAGGTGACAGTCAGCACCTGCACAAGCTATAGCAAAGTCATCCACATAGAGCGATGACCAAATATTGGATGGGAGAACAGATGCCAGATTATTTATAGCAAGCAGAAAAAGTGTTGTGCTCAGAACACATCCCTGGGGAACACCTTCAGCTTGGACAAATTCCAGGGAGAGTTCATTACTAACCCGGACCCGGAAATGTCTGTCAGTTAAGAAGGCCTTAAGAAAGAATGGTAGGTTGCCTCGGAGGCCTAAGGAGTGGGCCTGGGCCAAGATATTATATCTCCAAGTTGTATCATAAGCCTTCTCAAGGTCGAAAAAGATAGCGATAACCGAATGGTTATTTGCAAAGGCATTACGAATATATGTATCCAAGCGCAGCAAGGGGTCAATGGCAGAACGGCCCTTACGGAAGCCATACTGACTAGGGGAGAGACTATTGTGAGTCTCTAAATACCACATCAAACGTCTATTAACTAGACGTTCCATCACCTTGCAAACTGCACTGGTAAGAGCGATGGGACGGTAGTGAGAGGGATCAAGTCCCATAGTACCTGGTTTTCGAAAAGGGAGAACAATAGCAGACTTCCACAGCTGGGGAAGAACTCCTTGCGACCATATGAGATTAAAGAGTCGTAAGAGGACAGTAAGAGCAGACTGATGTAAATGCTGTAGCATACGAATATGTATGCCGTCTGGCCCAGCTGCTGATGATCGGCAAGCAGAGAGTGTTGCCTCCAGTTCTTGAAGGGTAAAAGGCACATTATAGGATTCTTCTCTAAGAGAAGAAAAATCTAAGGGCTTTAACTCGCTCTCAGACTTAGAAGAAAGGAACGAGGGGCATAGATGAAGCCCCTGAGAAATGCAGACGAGATGATTACCAATTTCAGTGGCAACGGCAAGATTATTATTATAATCAAATAGAAGCGCTAAACCACAGGGGTTATACAGTGATGCAGGTTATTGTAGGATGCAGGGAGAGTGGGTTGTAAGAGGGAGATGGAAGATTAGTAGGGTATGGAGTGCAAGATGACGGTGGATAGTGCAGGGGTGGAGGGTAGCAAGAGATCGAGGTAGAAGGGACTGAGGGAGGTGCTATAGATATAATCTTCAGAGTTTGTGTAGTAAGTCAGTTTCTGTCAAAAAGTCAATGAGAGAGTCAGGATTAAAGGAGGGTCCATCTGCAAGATGGGAAGGTAAGAAAGGGCCGCAGAGCGAAGACGTCGTTGGAGGTAAATTCTGCGTGCTCGTTGATAGAGTGGGCAGTCCAACAGGATATGTCGAACAGACACTGGAACCTGACAATGCTCACAGAGAGGGGCAGGGAGCCTCTCCATGAGATACCCGTGAGTAAGACGAGTGTGGCCGATGCGAAGACGGGAGAGTGTAGTCTCCCAACCTCGACATTGGTGACAAGAAGAAAGCCAGAAACCTATAACCGGTTTAATAGAATGAAGTTTGTTATTCAGCAGGTCAGACCAGAGTTGTTGCCAACAGGTGCGAAGGTGGGTAGCAATGACCGCAAAATAGTCCGTGAAAGGAACACCTCTATATGAAACTGGAAGGTCATGTACTGCTGACCGCGCAGCAGTGTCTGCCTGTTCATTGCCCTGTACGTCAACATGACCAGGGACCCAACAAAAAACAATATCTTTATGCTTGCTAAAGATACAGTGTAACCAAAGGTGGATACGAAGAACTAGGGGGTGAGGTGTATCAATTTTACGGATAGCCTGTAAAGCACTAAGGGAGTCTGAAACGACCACAAATGGTGACTTAGGCATAGATGCAATACGGATAAGTGCCACAAGAATGGCATACAATTCAGCCGTAAATATGCTAGCCTAGGGTAATAGATGCCCTCGTACAATGCTGTCCAGAAACACTGCTGTGAATCCGACGCCATCAGATGACTTTGAACCATCGGTGTATACTGCGATGGCATGGGAATGAGAACGGAAGTGGTCTAGAAAGAAAGAGCGAGAAGCCGCCGTAGGTAGTTGGGCTTTCGCGCAAGGTAGAGGAATAGAACAGACACGGACAGCAGGAACTTCCCAAGGGGTAGGGGAAAGGGAGATGTCACTTGAACATATAGAGGTGGGAGCTGAAGAAAGACAGGAGTGAATGTAGACAAGAGAAAAGGGACGAAGTAAGCAGGGGCGACGAACAAATAAAGAGCGCCTACTAACATCTGTAACAATCCTATACTTGGAAGGATTGCAGAGGTCATGAGAGCGAACAAAATAGCGAATGCAATGTGCATCACGACGATCGGACAAGGATGGAATGTTCACTTCTACATAGAGGCTCTCAACAGGAGGCTGAGAAACTTGACTGTATCACATTCTGGGATACATGAGCCGTATAGGTACAATGGATGGTCAGAGACCACTGAACGTCTAGTAAACGTAATTGGATGAGTTTTGCCACTAGAAAATTTAAACCCGTGAGTGGTGGCCCAATCAGAAACCCGGTTGATTGCATGCTGGAGGGAAACTACAATGAGGTGACAGTCAGCACCTGCACAAGCTATAGCAAAGTCATCCACATAGAGTGATGACCAAATATTGGATGGGAGAACAGATGCCAGATTATTTATAGCAAACAGAAAGAGTGTTGTGCTCAGAACACATCCCTGGGGGACACCTTCAGCTTGGACAAATTTCGGGGAAAGTTCATTACTAACTCGGACCCGGAAATGTCTGTCAGTTAAGAAGGTCTTAAGAAAGAATGGTAGGTTGCCTGGGAGGCCTAAGGAGTGTGCCTGGGCCAAGATATTATATCTCCAAGTTGTATCATAAGCCTTCTCAAGGTCGAAAAAGATAGCGATAACCGAATGGTTATTCGCAAAGGCATTACGAATATACATATCCAAGCACAGCAAGGGGTCAATGGCAGAACCGCCCTTACGGAAGCCATACTGACTAGGGGAGAGACTATTGTGAGTCTCTAAATACCACATTAAACTTCTATTAACTAGATGTTCCATCACCTTGCAAACTGCACTGGTAAGAGCGATGGGACGGTAGTGAGAGGGATCACGTCCCGTAGCACCTGGTTTTCGAAAAGGGAGAACAATAGCAGACTTCCACAGCTGGGGAAGAACTCCTTGCGACCATATAAGATTAAAGAGTCGTAAGAGGACAATAAGAGCAGACTGATGTAAATGCTGTAGCATACGAATATGTATGCCGTCTGGTCCAGCTGCCGATGATAAGCAAGCAGAGAGCGTTGCCTCCAGTTCTTGAAGGGTAAAAGGCACATTATAGGATTCTTCTCTAAGAGAAGAAAAATCTAAGGGCTTTAACTCGCTGGCAGACTTAGAAGAAAGGAACGAGGGGCATAGATGGAGCCCCTGTGAAATGCGGACGAGATGATTACCAATTTCAGTGGCAACGGCAAGAGGGTGTGCTATATCGACACAAGCAACCTGAAGAACAGGAGCCGGGTCGGGGGAGAATTTACCACTTAATTTCCGCACTTTCTTCCAGACTGCACTCATCGAGGAAGCCGAAGTGACAGTAGAAATGTAATCTCGCCAGCAAGTGCGTTTAGCATCACGTATGACACGGCGAGCAATAGCTCTCTTCTGCTTGAAATCAAGGAGTCTCTCTGTGGTTCTGTTATACCGATACCTGCCCCATGCAGCGCGTTTCAAATGCACTAACCGAGCACAAGCAGGAAACCACCAAGGCACGCACTTCTGAGGATGCTTGCCCGAGGTTTGGGGAATAGAATGTGAAGCCGCTGTGAAGATGGAGGACGAAAAGAGATGTAAAACCTCATCAATGGAAGACGAGGTAGGAACCTCATGAAAGGCAGTAAGATGTGCGTAAAGGTCCCATTTCGCCCGGTCAAATTGCCAGCGTGGGCAATGAGGAGGTGGAGAAAACAGAGGAGACTTAAGGATGATTGGGAAATGTTCGCTGTCATGTAAGTCCGGGAGGACAGACCAGGTGAAGTCAAGGACAGTAGATGAAGAGCAGATGGAAAGATCGATGCAGGAGAAAGAATGAGTTCGGGGATCAAAATGGGTAGGAGTACCCGTATTTAAAACATGGAGGGGAAGAGAAGCAAGAAATGCCTCCAACTGAATGCCACGGGAGTCACAGTGCGACCCTCCCCAGAGAAAATGGTGTGCATTAAAATCACCAAGTAATAGAAGGGGTGGTGGTAAGGAAGAAACCAGAAAATCAACATCTGGGATAGACATTGCTCGCGAAGGGGAGAGAGTGTGGACAGTATGGAAAGCCGAGGTAGGGACCTCGGAGCCAAGAATATCAAAAGGATTCGAGACAGGGGTGATTGAGGATGAGGCGACCACAGAGGAAGCCGTGGAAGTTGGGACCCCAGAAGTGGGGCGACAATTAGCAATTCGAGAATAGGAAATGCAGGGAAGTCTCCCTTGAAGGCGTAGACGAGAGATGGCCATAGCATATGAGAAGCATTCCGCCTCTTTGAGACAACAGATTTCCCGCTCATTCAGGTAAACCTGACAACGGCGAGAATATGATGGATGTGCCTCATGACAGTTAAGGCAAGAGGGAGGGAGAATACAAGAACTGGCATGGTCGTCACCACCACAGACTGGGCATCCGGCCATGGACCTGCAATATTTCGCTGGATGACCAAAACGCTGGCAGTTTCTACACTGTTGCCGTGTAGGGGTCACCTTTCGGACTTGTAAACGTTGACCTGCAATGTAAACTGAAGGTGGTAGTTCACGGAAGTCAAATGTTAAACGAGCTATATTGCAAGGATAACGTCTTCGCTTATTGGCAGGGAGGACAAAAGTGTCAACTTTAAGGATAGGGAGTTCTTGGAGCTCAAGCTGCTCGAAAATGTCATCACCACATGTCTGGAAATTCCGTTGGACAATGGTGTGGGGCAAAATGACAGAACCACAACAAGAATTGAGGGAATGGTGTTTGTCAATAGTAACAGGAGCAGTATCTATGGTTGTAAGAAGAGAAAGATCGCGAGCTTGGCCAGCATTCTGGACCGTGATGATGTGAGTGCCGCTCTTGAGAGCATGAAATGAGATGTCTTTACCAACATGGCGTAGCAGAGCTTTACCAATACTATGGTCTGAAAGATAGGTATTAGGAGAAGTCGGTCGCAGAGTAAAAAACTTTGTCCATTGAGTAGTTTGAAACAGAGAGTTTAAGGGGAGTGCGTGATGAGCTGGTCGTTTCTGAGATGAACGAGAAGGAAGCGTCGAATCGTCATGTGTGGATCTTGGTCATTTGGGTGTTGGACTGGGGGTGGTCCGATGGGAGGCGGGCGAGCGATTTGAAAATTTCCGCACCTTCGAGGGAGAAGCCGGAATCAAGGTCAGAGAAGAGCGAATGTCAGACGTATCGAAAGGGTCAGTCGGGTCCCTGGTACCTGAAGCAGGTGACGAACCGGCACCAGCAAGAGGTACAGGGGCATAAGAGGTATCCAAAGAGTTGTCCGTTAACGAGGCAGGGTCAGTACTGGGTGCGGTATCAGGAAGGGGCCCGGGGGTAGTGGGTTCATGGATTGGGTCAGCCATGGTTAGGTTACTTTTTTCTTTTTATTTTTAAGAAAAAAAAAGAAAAGAAAAGAATAATAAAAAAAAAAAGAATAAAAAAAGGGGGGAACGTGGAGGAATAGCTCCTAGGAGGAATGAAAGGGAGCGTAAATCCCCCTCCACGCCCAAGAGGACCTCAACACCGCAAGTAGTGCAGATGCTGCATGGAACCCGTGCCATACCCTACCCTTCATGCCAGTAAACCAGCAATCTGGGATAGCAACCTCACATCCACCGAGCCATCTCCGCGGACAAAAGAGAGGGTGACCGGATATCCGCCACAAAGCATACCGCCTTCGGCCACCACCCCCGGAATCCGAAAGGTGGCCTCCAGAGATACACCCGTCGCCCGAAAGATACCCAAGGCCACCCCCCGGGTGACCGGGAGAGGATCAGGACATCCCCAGGCGATCCAGATTCCACGGCAAACTACACCACTGCCAAGGACCTCAACGGAATGGGATGGACTATGATACCCTTCCCCCTACCTAGGAACTAGAATGCCTGAGGAGAGAAGCTCCCAGGGTAAAACTGGGAAGGGAATAAGGGAGGGATGAGGAGGAGGAGGAGGAGGAAAGGGAAAAGGGAGGATGGGGAAGATGGGAAAAGGGAGGGGGGATTGGGGGGTAATTAGGTTCAGTCTGAGGAAGAAGACCAAGAGGTCCAATTCCTCAGACCGATAGCCTCTTTACCAAGACAAGGAGCCCTCTTAAAGAGGGGCAACGGCAAGAGGGTGTGCTATATCGACACCAGCAACCTGAAGAACAGGAGCCGGGTCGGGGGAAAATTTACCACTTAATTTCTGCACTTTCTTCCAGACTGCACTCATCGAGGAAGCTGAAGTGACAGTAGAAACGTAATCTCGCCAGCAAGTGTGTTTAGCATCACGTATGACACGGTGAGCAATAGCTCTCTTCTGCTTGAAATCAAGGAGTCTCTATGTGGTTCTGTTATACCGATACCTGTCCTATGCAGTGTGTTTCAAACGCACTGCCCGAGCACAAGCAGGAGACCACAAAGGCATGCACTTCTGAGGATGCTTGCCTGAGGTTTGGGGAATAGAATGTGAAGCCGCTGTGAAGATGGAGGACGAAAAGAGATGTAAAACCTCATCAATGGTGGAGGAGGTAGGAACCTCATTAAAGGCAGTAAGATGTGTGTAAAGGTCCCATTTCACCCGGTCAAATTGCCAGCTTGGGCAGTAGATGAAGAGCAGATGGAAAGATTGATGCAGGAGAAAGAATGAGTTCGGGGATCAAAATGGGTAGGAGTACCCGTATTTAAAACATAGAGGGGAAGAGAAGCAAGAAATGCCTCCAACTGAATGCCAAGGTAGTCACAGTGTGACCCTCCCCAGAGAAAATGGTGTGCGTTAAAATCGCCAAGTAATAGAAGGGGTGGCAGTAAGGAAGAAATCAGAAAATCAACATCTGGGATAGACATTGCCCGTGAAGGGGAGAGATATAAAGAACAGAGTGGATACGGGCTGCGGTGTAATGTAAGGAAGAAGGAACATAGAGCTGACGGTATGGAACACCAGTGCGTATAAGAAGAGCACTTTCGTTAAAGGTTCCATCGGAAAAAGGATCAGATGAATATAACAAATCATAGCCTGAAAAGGGCCTGATAACAGTGGATTATAATTTGGGTTCTTGCAAACAGACCCCAACAGGGGAAAACTGAGAGAGCAACACCTGAAGCTCACCCTGGTTACCCCTGAGGCCTAGTATATTCCACTGCAAATAAGCCATGATTTATGGAGAGAAAGATATAAGTGGAAGTGAGAGGAATCTATGGACTAGGGTTAGAAAAGTCCACGTGTGGAGGTAGCGGACGACCTGTAATCAGAGAAGGAGGAGGACGTTGTGAAGGAAGGGGGGGTTTAGACGAAGAAGAGAGATGAGGAACCTCAGGTGGAGTAGTGTCCATCATCGGTCCAGAAATATATTCTGCAATAGCTTCCAGTGTTTCGGAAGTCAAAGATGCGGAATGTGAGACTACATTAGAAATGGAAGAAGAGTGAGCAACGATCAGGGAGTCTACAGACTGTACTAAAGTAGAGGGCGAGGAGATAGAAGAGGAAACTGTCGAAGGGGCTTGGGAGGGACAGGGGATGAAGGTAGTGTATGAGGAGGAGGATGAACCTCCAAACTCGTTATAGAACTAGTCAGAGGCGAAGAACCTGGCAGTAGGGATTTTTTGCTGGGCTTATGAGAATGGGGGCGCTGAGGTTTAGGTGAAGGACAAGGACGTGTAGACTCAGAATTGTGCGAGTGAGTAGAGGAAGGAGTGTGGACAGTATGGAAGCCGAGGTAGGGACCTCGGAGCCAAGAATATCAAAAGGATTCGAGACAGGGGTGATTGAGGATGAGGCGACCACAGAGAAGCCGTGGAAGTTGGGACCCCAGAAGCGGGCGACGTTTAACAATTGGAGAATAGAAAATGCGGAAGTCTCCTTGAAGGCGTAGATGAGAGACGGCCATAGCATATTAGAAGCCTTCCGCCTCTTTGAGACACCAGATTTCCCGCTCATTCAGGTAAACCTGACAACGGCAAGAATATGATAGATGTGCATCATGACAGTTAAGGCAAGAGGAGGTAGAGTACAAGAAGAACTGGCATGGTCGTCAGCACCACAGACTGGGCATTCGGCTATGGACCTGCAATATTTTGCTGGATGACCAAAACGCCAGCAGTTTCTACAGTTGTGGTGTAGGGTCACCTTTCGGACTTGCAAACGTTGACCTGCAATGTAAACCGAAGGTGGTAGTTCATGGCAGTCAAATGTTAAATGAGCTATATTGCAAGGACAACTCGCGCAACAAAAAACCCCTTGCTGGGGATTCGGGGTAGCAAACCTAGCCGCTGCTTTTTGAAGGGTCAACCTTCATGTGAAAAGGAAAGGATATCAAGACCGGTAACAAATAGCGATTGGTTTTTTTTAGAGAAAAGGGCCAAGACGGGTGAACAGAAAAATTAAACGGGAGAAGGTTAGGTCGGCCAATGAGGACACTGAGACAGGATGGGGACATTTTTCCACCTTTTAAATTTAAATTTTTTACAAAAAAACAAATGTTCCAAAAACACAACAACAAACACAAAAAAACCAAAACACAAAAAACATTCTTAGTCCAGGTTGTCGAGTAACCCAAGTAAACATGAGAGCCAACTGTACTTGAAACTCCCAAAACCCATACCCATAAACCAATTTACCCACCCCTGCAACACAACAAAATACAACAAACACACACAACATACAACACACAAAACTAACATACCACACAAAAAAAAAATAACACACACACACACAAAACTAACACACACACAAAACTAACACACACATAACTACGTGCACACACACACACACACACACAAAACAACACACACACACACACATAAAACACAAACAAACACAACACAGGCCCACACACACTCTTCCCCTGCTCCCTCCACCCCACCTCTCCCCCACCCCCTTTCCCTGAACCCCCTCTCCCCCCACCCCCCCCCCCTCTCTCACCCACCTCTTCCCCTCTCATCCACCTCCTCCCCCCCCTTCTCCTCCCCTCCTCCCCCCCCCTCCCCCTCTCCCTTCCCTCTCCCCTCTGTTTCCCCCTCCTTCACTTCTCATAATCCCCTTTTTCCCCCCTCCCCCCCTTCTTCCATTTCCCCATGTCTTCAGTTTCTCCCTCTCCCTCCCCCCCCACACAAACACTCAGGCAATCACAACCAAAACAACCCACAGAAATACATAGTTTTCCACTCGTGGCATCTTAAAAAAAAAATAAAAAATGGGGCCCCCAGAGAGCGGGACGGAAAACAAGGGGACGGGAGGATGAGTCTGCAAAGGAAGATTGGGCAGCAGAGCTCATGAAAGATGGGGAAGGAGCTAGAGGAGCTTAGCTGAAAATGGAGAGGATAGCTGAGAAAGTAAGATAATGGAGGAGAGGATGGCTGCAGAAAGCAGGAAGTGGAAAACAGTCCAACGCGGGAGGCTAAAGATACAGAGATTGAAGAAGAACTGAAAAATTTGAAAAAATAAAGAACAAAAAAGCAATGTGGACTGCTCCCCTCAGTCACAAAGAAGAGGATTTTGTAGAAACGAGTAAACTGAATGCAGAGGCTATATCAGACCATCGGGCCCCAAAAAGAAAGAGAGGATCACATCAGGACCAATCGAGGAGTAGTAAAGGAGAGCTAAGCTTTCGTAAACCCCCACCAGACCCGGTGCCGGGAAAGTTAAGAAGGAAAGCGACGGGCCACTGGGCGGGATAACAGACAGTGAGATTGAAGAAAGAAAAGCTTCAATGGGGGGCAACTAAATGAATCAGGGTTACACAGGGATAGGCAGTGGGAGAATGAAGAGAGATCAGTTTTTGTTTAGGGCCCCCGGGGCTGAGGAAACTTATGAAGCAAGAAGACAGGGGGGGAAAAATGCGATTGAAACATCATGAAAGCAAAAGGGAGAAGATGACATGACCCAGCTGGCAAATTTTCTGAGAATAGGGGATTTGCAAGAGGAAGAATCCGCCCCGTCAAGTAATTTTCAAAGGGAGAATTGACTCGAAACAGGGTCCTGCGGGGGGAAAAAACAAGACTAAGGGATAGTCAAAGGAATTATCTAAAAACCCCGACAGAACCCCGGGGAAAAAAGACAGAAACTGAAAAAAAGAGGGTACAGAGACAAGGAGGAAGAGAGATGGACAGGGGGGAACCCAGACTCAGGAGAGCTCTAATACAACCAATTTTAGATGTTCCCCAACCTGGACAACTTTTAACCAAACAACCTAACCCAAAACACATACCCTACAATATTCACCACCTCATTACAAACTCCACCTTCACACCAACCACCCATAGTTCCCCATCAGATCTCCCACTTTCCCAACCCCACATACCCCCAGACTACTTTTAGAAAAGTTAAAGGTTTGGATACAAATGCAGATGTTAAAAAAAAAATGTGAGGAGTGGCATGAAAAAAATAAAGGAGACATCCCCAGACATAATAGCACTCACAGAAACGAAACTCACCAGGATGATAACAGATGCAATCTTCCCACCCGGATATCAAATCCTCAGGAAAGATAGAGGGCGAGGGGAGGAGAGGGTTTCATGCTCATTAAGAACAGGTGGGGATTTGAGGAAGTGGAAGGGAAAGGATGGAATGGGTGAGGACTACATATTTGAACAATTCCGGGCTGAGGGCCATAAGGTGGTAATTGCGAATGAAACCCGCCACCGGACCAGGAGGCCAAGAGAAGAATCGGCGAGGCAACAGGCAATGGTAGACACACTAGCCCGGGGGTAAAAAGAGGGGCCCACATGGGGAGAGCAAAGTTACTAGTTATGGGTGATTTCAATCAAAGAGATTGATTGGAAAACCTAGAGCCCCATGGGGGTTCTGAATCAGGAGAACCAAGATGATGGAGTGGTACTGGAAAACCTCATGCATAACATGTTAGGAAAACTACCAGAGAGAGAGGTGGGATGATCCAGCAAGACTGGACCTAGTATTCACCTTGAGTAGTTCGGGCATCGAAATATCACGATGAAAGGCCCCTTGGAGCTAGTGATCATTTGGTTCTGTTTTGATTATATAGTTGAGCTACAAGTGGAGGGGAGCAGGAATAGGAAGGGGGAAACGGGAAAACCCCAAAGGGGGGACTACACAGGCATGAGGAACTTCACAAGACGTTTAGTGGGAGAGAGGTGGCAGGAAAAAACCCGTAAAAGAAATGATGGAATATGTGACAACCAAAAAAAGAAAGGGAGAGGAGAGGTTTGACCCCAGGAAACAGTAATGGAAGACCAGAGGGGTCCTTGGTTCCAGAGGTGTAGGGGGGGCAAAAAATAAGTGTAATAGAGAATGGAAAAATTTCAGAAGACCAAGGACCCAGAAAAATAAAGAGATTAGCCAAGAGCCAGAAACGAATATGCACAAGTAAGAAGGGAGGTCAGCGACAATATGAAAATGATATAGCATCCAAAAATCAAGCTGACAAGCTGTTGTATAGCCACATCAGGGAGGAAACAACAGTCAGGGCCAGGTAATCAGGCTGAGAAGGAAGGTGGGGATTCATAAACGACCAAGAGGTATGTGAGGAGCTCAACATGAGATTTAAGAAGTATTTACACAGGAGACAGGTAGGACTCAGGAATTCAGAATAGGTATACCAACAGTGCGGATAAATACACACAACCGAGAGGAGGTAAGAGCATGTGAACTCGATACCTCAAAAGCGGTGGGACGACAACATTTCTCGTGGGTCCTTAGGGGAAGGGAGCAGAGATGTTGTGTGGCCATAACACAAATCTTCAACACATCCATTGAACTGGGCAACTACCTGGCGTGGAAGATGGCAAATGTAGCAATTTTTAAGAAGGAAAGACAGACACGAGGCATTAAACTACAGACCGTGTCACTGCGTGTATAGTATGCAAAGTCATGGAGAAGATCATCAGGGGGAGGTGGTGGAGCACCTAGAAAGACAAAAACATAAACGACAAACCAGCCTTTTCAGGGAAGGAAAATCCTGTGTCACAAACCTACTGGAGTTTTATGACAAGGTAACAGAAGTAAGACACGAGAGAGGGGTGGATAGACTGCATTTTTGGACTGCAAAAAGGGGCGTTGACACAGTTCCTCAAAAAGGGGTTAATCAAAGCTAGAGGATCAGGACGTAACAGGAAAACCGCAATGGATCAGAGAATATTTTGACGGGGAAGGCAACAAGATCATGGTACGTGACGAGATGTCAGAGTGGGCACCTGTGACGGGTTCCATAAGGGTCAGCCCTAGGACCTGTACTGTTTTTGGTATATGTGAATGACATAACGGAAGGGATAACTCCGAACCCTGTTTGCAGACGATGTAAAGTTAATGAGAAGAATCAAATCAGTCGAGGATCAGGCAGGACTACAAAGAGACCGGGGAAGGCTGCAAGCCTGGTCCAGTAACTGGCTCCTTGAATTTAACCCTGCCAAATGAAAAGTCATGAAAATCGGGAAGGGCAAAGAAGACCGCAGACAGAGTATAGTCTAGGTGGCCAAAGACTGCAAACCTCACTCAAAGAAAAGATCTTGGGGGGGAGTATAATACCAGCACATCCCCTGAGGCACACATCAATCAGATAACTGCTGCAGCATACGGGCGGCTGGCAAACCTAAGAATAGGGTTTCCCAAAACCTCTTTTAAAGGGAAACATTCAAGACTCTGTATACCATATACGTCAGGTTTTCTGGAGTATGCAGCACCAGTTTGGAACCCACACCTGGTCAAGCACGAAGAAATTAGAAAATGCAAAAGGGTTTTCAACAAGACTAGTCCCAGAGCTAAGGTTGTCCTACGGGAAAAAAGGTTAAGGGGAAAACGGCCTGACGACACTAGAGGACAGGAGGGTTAGGGAGACATGATAACGACATATAAAATACTGCGAGGAATGAAAAAGGTGGACAGAACAAGATGTTCCAGAGAGGGGACACAGAAAAAGGGTTACAATTTGGGATTGAAGACTCCTATGAGTCAAAGAATTAGGGAAAAAATTCTTCCCGTCATAGAGTTGTCATGAAGTGGAATAGCTTAGAAAGCGACATAGTGGAGGCAGGGAAACCCTACATAGTTTTAAGACTAGGTTTGATAAAGCTCATGGAGCAAAGGGGAGAGAGGACCTAGTAGCAATCAGTGAAGAGGCGGGCCAGGAGCTATGACTCGACCCCTGCAACCACAAATGGTGAGTACAAATAGGTAAAAACACACACACAAAAACCCCCCATAGAAAGAGAAGCTTACGACAAAGTTTCGGTCCCACTTGGACCATTTTCAAAATCACACTAACACAAAAATGAATGAATGAATGAATAAGTTCAGGTAAAATCCCAATGGGATGAGCGGGGGAAGATGGTACAGACGAAGAATAGCGCTGGAGAGGAGTCTCTTAGTCGTAGAAATAGAGCCAGGGCTTAACCCGGGAGCTAAGGCGAAAATGGGTCAGAGGGGCGAACAGCTCAAGGTCCTGTCATAAATCCCAAAAGGGTTTTTTGTAAAAAGGGGTTTGGAGCAGGTTCATACAAGGAATAAAAAAAGGTTGTGTTGGTTTGTGGGTCTGCGAATGTCTTCGTCAAAGGAGGTCCGTAGTCATGTCATGTCTCAATTTGTCTATCTGTCTGTCACTGAGAATCTTCCAGTACAGATTCAGCGCAGGGATTTTCTAACTGGGCATGGGAGACTCGCTTGTGGCAAGTCCTCCCCTCAACATCAAGCACCCAGCGCAGAGCCTTGTTCTAGACACGCTGCAGTTTTAGTAAGTTTCTTTTGGCTGCAAAAGAGGGCTAGAAGAAAGAAGTTATCAGAGGGCGTTTTAAAAGGGATTTATAGAGGTAAGTTTGGTGCGTTAGGAAGGCTTTGAGCTTGTAAAACCCCTAAAGGGGCCTTGCTGCCTGCATGCTTTGAGTGAATGTGTCTGTGAAAACAAAAGGTAGTCAAGATTAATGCCAAGGACTGTGACAGATTGTGTTGAGGGGGAAGGGGGGGGTGCGGGTATCAGCTGTTCTGAGCTCGCAGGTAATGGAGGATCACGTTTTCTATGTTAAAATATGTAATGCTGGATTTACTGATTGGTTTTGATCCTCCATTTTTTTCCCCAAAAAACAATCCTGTCGACCTCATTTTGTGTTTTGTGAGAGTGTATCTAAAATTGGCTTGATGGTGGGGTTGTGTAATGTCGTCTGCATAGGCTAGTGTGATGGGAGTTGGGTATACAGGTGTTGGAATGTCTTAGTGTATAAATGTAGAGGGTAGGGGAGGACGGATCCCTGGGGTACCCCAGCATTCAGTGTGAAGTAGTCAGGTAGCAGCCTTGGAATTTGATTCTCAGGGTTGCGGCCGCCCAAGGAAGTTGCGGGAGGAGTTTACGAGTAGTGAGGGCGGGTTAAGGTTAGTCCAGGGGTTTGTGTTTGAGCCCTACATGCCAGACAGTGTCAAAAACTTTTCAATGTCTTTGCAACCAGGGCTGTCCTGTTTCTTCGTTTTGTGTTTATGTGGATGTAGTTGAGAATGATTTAAATTGGCATCCTGTGTAATCCGAGTTTTGTAGATCTGGAAATTCCGATGGACAATGGTGTAGGAAAAAATGACAGTACCACTAAAAGGAAAAGAGAATGATGCTTGTCAATAGGTGGAAGGAATAGTATTTTAGGGTTTAAGAAGGGAAAGGTGAACTTGGCATTCGGGACTGTGATGATGCAGTGCCGCTCTTGAGAGCGTAAAAAAGAGATATCTTTGCCCCCAGGGGTGAGCTTTACCAATCCCAGGGATCGGAAAATATTGTTGGAGTAGTGGTCTTAGGAGAAAAACTTTGTCCATTGAGTAGTGTGGAAACAAATTTCCCCTAAGGAGTGGGGACGTGCTAGTCGTTTCTGAGATGAACGAAGGAAGAGTGAATCTTCATGTAAGGGTCTTGGTCGTTTGGATTTTTGCCCCCCGTCGAGGGAAAACCCGGAATCAAAGTCAGAGAAGAGCGAAGGTCAGATTCAAGGGCGGTGGAACCCCGGTACCTAGCAGGTGACGAACAGGCACCAGAAAAGGGGTACAGGTATTAAATTGTCCGAAGAGTTGCCCGGTAACGAGGTAGGGTCAGAACTAGGTGCGGTATCGGGAAAGGGGGCCGGGGTATTGGGTTCATGGATTGGGTCAGCCATGGTTAGGTTATTTTTTCTTTTTATTTTAAGAAAAAAGAATAAAAAATGGGAACGTGGAAATAGCTCCTGGAGGAATGAAGGCGTAAACCCCCTCCACCCCCAAAAAGGACCTCAACCCCCAGTAGTGCAGATGCTGCATGGAACCTGGCCATACCCTCCCCCTTCATCCCCATTAAACCAGCAATCCGGGATAGAAACCTAAATCCCCCGGGGCCACCTCGGCGGACAAAAAAGAGGGCGGCGGAAACTGCCACAAGTACGGTGGTGTCGGTGTTCGTGACGCTCCAAACTCGAACAATTATGAAATGTATTTTGTAAGTGCTTTTGTAAGTATATTTTGGGGGTCTAAAAGGGCTAGTCTAATTTACATTATTCTTATGAATAATTTGTTTGTAATGGCATGAACAGCATTCTGGGAAAGAAAAAACAGAACATGGGGGCCACTGTATATCAGGAGGCCCTCCACACTAGACTCATCATGCCATTCAATTACACTCCCTATAATCACCTCCATTCAACTGCATCAGTAACTGCATGGGTAACTATCATCACCATCATCATCGCATTGTCATCATCACAAGTCGTCAGAGTTCATCTGCCTAACCTTACAGTGGTGAGTGTTTGTTTGTTCATTATTTGTTATTATTTAAAATGTTTTATTTCAATATTTACGATGTTTTCATGTATTTATGATTGTTCACGGTTCAATAGGTTAGGAAGCAGTATTGTTAGGCTAATAAATCTATTATTATATTTCCTACAATATTTGCACACCAGACATTCGTGAATTTACAACATTTGCGAGGTTCTTGATCCCCTAACCCTCGTGAATATGTAGGGATGCATGTTTTATATACAGCCTCTCCTCACTTAATGATGGAGCTCCGCTTTAAAACAAAGCCGACATACGAATTTTGAATGAGGGCATACTATAATGGTAGTGGTTTGTGTCATCCATCTCTGATATTGTTTAATGTCGCCTTTGCACCATTTATAACATTTCTGATATATTTTTAAATGTTTATCGGGGTTGTACTGTATATTGTAATAAATGGAATAGAGGGAAACCGCTGTAATATACATTATTTGGTATATACTGGTCAGAGAGCCTGATCGTATGTCGGGTTGTCCCGTAAACAAGTACAGTGGACCCCGGTGTTGTCCTGCTCAAAAACACTCCCTTTATGTAAGTGTATTTTTTAAATGTTTTTATAAGTTAGTTTTGGGGTCTAAAATGACTAGTCTACTTTTTCATTATTTCTTAAGGGAATAAATTCGGTTAATTGTAGCACTTGGGCAGCATTCTGTTACGAAAAATGGACAACCGGGTGTCCATACAGTATGTTGCTAAGTGAGGAAGAGGCTTATATACACTGTTTAAGTCTGATTTCCATATTACTTATTTGTTCAACTGGATACTGAAACTGGGTCTTCAAACTTTAATTTGTGTTGCTATTTGTTTCTTTTCTTCCTCTGGGAGCTATTTTGGAGAGCAAAAGGCTTTAGCTGCATAAAAAATTGATGATTCTCTACCAGATCTTGTCGACCAATTTGTTTCATTCTGAAAAAATAAATGATGTTCCCTCATTAGTTAAAAATGATGTAGAAACCTTAACCTGCATTCACAGTTGGTACCACATTCATTAAAAGTGAGTGTCCATGGCTCAATCTCCCGTATCGGTGGAAAACCCTGGAGGCATGTTTCTGTAAAGGGGCACCTGCTGTCCCTGTTCACCTAACACTATGTACAGTCGACCCCGGTTTGCGTAATTAATTCCTTCAAGAATGCTGTTCAAATCCCTTACCAAATTAATTTGTTCCTATAAGGAATAATGTAAATTAGATTAGTCCTTTTAGACCCCCAAAAAAACACTTACATAATTGTTCGAGTTTGGAGCAGTACATAATCCGGGGGGCCACTGTACATATTTTTCTAGATTTTTCAACAATATTCTGGGTTCCATTCCTCACATGGCACTTGGTAACCAATAACTGTAAAGTGTTTATGAACAAGATACTCATTCTTCTGATGGCTGACTTCTTATGAAAGTACAGTGGACCCTGTTTTCGTGATTTTTTTGTTCCAGAATGCTATTCAAGTACCATTACTAAACAAATTTATTCCCATAAGGAATAATGTAAAGTAGACTAGTCCTTTTAGACCAAAATACACTTTTAAAAGCATTTAAAAAATACACTTACATAAAAGGGCAAAGTTTCAAGCAGGACGAAAAACCGGGGTCCACTGTACGTATAGTGTTATTTACCAAATAAATCATATTTTGTACATTTTCATTTTATGCATGTAAAAACCAACCCCCTTCCCCCTCACATTTTAGGAGAGATTGGTGATGAGGAAGCCACCTAGCTGCTCATGCATACCGGGAGGTTACCTGTAGCTGCTTCAGGGGTCATGCCACTTCAGTCCGGTCCCAGACCAGGCCTCCTGGTTGCTGGCCTGACTAATCGCTGTTGGTGCAATCATGGTCCATGGCACTACAACCCAGTTGATCAAAACCCATGGAGGAATCTGTGGGACCTCACACAACACATTCCCTTATACACTCACCACTACTACCACACTACATAATCCCCCCTCTCCTACCCCCTTTATTTACCACCCTTACATATATGTAAGGTACTGTACTGTATTGTAGCTCTGTTCAGTTTAATTAATATGTAAACAATAGTCAAACAATGTTTTACTTTTCAATGTGAAGAGAAACAATAAAAAATGTAAAATACTGTATTAGGTAAAATTTTTAAAATAATTAATTGAAATAGATAGAATATAGTTTGGAGACTTAATCTCCAATTATAACATGGTAAAATATTAAAGTACGGGAAACCCCCGAGTTTCAAAAGCCTTGGCACCGAACAAATCGAGTTTTGAACATTTTTTTTCGAACAAATTTTGTCCCGCCAATCAAACAAGGCGTAACAGACCTGTCCGTGCAAGCGCCGAGCAAGTCTAGCGTTGTTTACACTTGAGTGAACATCACCCGCACGTTTCATCCAAATATTTCACAATTAATTAATTGTGTTTGGAGCTTGTTCATTAAGTGCACGGGGTCCCAAGAAAGTTCCTAGGACCCCTGTGGTAAAGAAAGTAAAAAAACACCATAGAAAGAAAAAGGAAATTATACAAAAATATGAGAGGGGTGGGGAATTTTCTGAGCTTGCCGGGATATATGGGAAAACAGGTCAACTATTGCTTCATAGAGAAGGAACAAATCAAGGAAGCTGATGTTGCAAAAGGTGTTGATATTCTACCCAAAAAATAGACCAAAATAGTTGAACAGGTTGAGAAGTTGTTGCTGGTGTGGATCAAGGATAAAGAGTTAGCGGGTGATAGTGTTCCGAGCACATTTGTGAAAAGGCAAGGCAGTTGCATGCCGATCTTGCAAAGAAAATGCCTGGAACCAGTGCTGATTGTAGTGTTGGGTGATTTCGCCAGCAGAGGCTGGTTTGACAGATTTAAGGCTTAATAGATCACAATGTAGCAAGGCAGTGAGGCGTGTTCAGACAAACATGCGGCTAAAAAATTCATAAACAAGTTTCAGGACTACATAAAGACTAAAAATTTTGGGAAACCTGAAAGTGTTCAATTGTGACGAACAGGCCTGTTTTGAAGAAATGCCCAACAGGATATACATTACTCAGGGGAAAAAGGCACTGCCAGGAAAAAGCCTATGAAAGACAGGCTAACTTATGTTTTGTGCTAATGCTATTTGGGGGAATTTAAAGTGAAGCCTTTACTGGTGTATCACCAGAAAACCCCCAGTGTTCAAGAAACAAATGTCATCAAGAATAGATTGTGTGTCTTGTGAGAGCTAGTCAGAATGCATTACAAGGAAACTTTTCAATGAGTGGATCCATGAAGTATTTGGCCCCAGTGTGAAAAATACCTACAGGAAAAGGAATTGGACCCCAAGTGCCTCCTGTTACTGGACAATGCCCTGCACATCCTCTGGAAGAACTACTGAGTGACGATTCAATTTTAAAAAGTGAAGTTCTGCCTCTACACCACTCCTCTCCTCCAGCCCATGGACCAGCAGGTCATTTCCAACTTAAAAAACTCTACAAAAAAGCAGGTTTGAAAAGTGCTTTGAAGTGACCTCGACACTGAATTAACCCCTTTAGAGAGTTCTGGAATCACTAATATCTACAACTGCATGGGCCCTTTAAAGGAAGATTTGGGAATGCAGTGACTTAAAATTTGAATTCTGCTTGAGACCATTTGGCCAGGTTGTGTCCAACAGGGATTTGAAGGTTTGAGGCTGCCCCCGACCCTGCCAACCCTGTGCCTGTGTGGAAGGTATTGTGGCATTGGGAAAACCCTGGATATGGAGGTGAGTGGCGAGGATGTGGAAGAGTTGGTGGAGGCCCAAAGGGGCAGAGCAAAAATAAACCTAGGAATCCACCTTGACAGTAGCCTTAAATTCCAAACACATATACAACAAATTTCCAAGAAAATCTCGAAGACAGTAGGCATATTATCAAAGATACGCTATTATGTACCTCAATCAGCCTCCTTGCACTCTATCATTCACTTATCTACCCGTATCTCACCTATGGAATCTGTGCATGGGGATCAACAACGTTAAATCACCTTAGACCACTCATAACACAACAAAAGGCCGCAGTCAGAATGATAACAAATTCCACCTAGACAGCATACCCACCAATATTCAAAAGTCTCAAACTACTCACCGTAAAGAACATTCATACTTACTCTTGTGCCTACTACATATATAAAACTTTACACTCTAATATAAACCCTCTGCTCAAAACTCTCCTCACCAACTTTAATAGGACCCATGACCACAACACACGACACAGATCACTTTTTGATATACCCGTGTTCATATCAACCTATGTAAAAATTCTATGCACATAAAGGGCCCCAGAATCTGGAATTCATTACCAGTAAATATTAAGATAATCTTGTCTGAAAATCAATTTAAGACTCAACTCAAAACCACCTACTCACCCAAACCTAAATGATCATGCTATAAACTACTTTGAAAATGCTCATTGTTACTTTCCTATACGATAATCTCAATTTTTAATAATATGTTACTATTATGTTACCCCCTACTCATATTATAAGTTAATGTCAAAAATGCTCAATGTTATTTTCCTTAAGATAATCTCAATTCCATATTATCATTCAAGAATCTTAACACCTGTAACAATCTAAGATCTAATATCATTATATAATAATTTAAACAGTAAAATTTCATCATATTGTAATTTTGAAAATAATTTTAACTAGAATAAACTCAATAAATTTCTAATATTAAGTACCTAGTTTTTAAGGACTAGAATAAGCTGCCCCTAATGCCATGGCATGTCAGTGGCTCTCCTTGCACTCAATTTACATTGTAACTTCCAATACCCATGTAACCTGCAATGAAATAAAATTTGTTTGTTTGTTTGTTTAATCTCTGAAGAAGGCACCTCAACCAGTCCCTCTTCTGCCTCCTCCTGTGAAGCAATAGCCTCAACTCTGGTCTTATGCTCTTCAGTTGTTAGCTCTACCCTGTGGTCCTCCACCAACTCTTCCACATCCTCGCCACTCACCTCCATATCCAGGGATTTGCCCAATGCCACAATACCTTCCACAACAGGCACAGGGTTGGCAGGGTCAGCCTCAAACCCTTCAAAATCCCTCTGTTGGACACAACCTGGCCACAATGGTCTCCAAGCAGAATTCAAAGTTCTGGAAGTCACTGCATTCCAAGTCTTACCTATAAGGCCTATGCAGTTGTAGATATTGAAGTGATTCTTCCAGAACTCTCTAAGGGTTAATTCAGTGTCCGAGGTCACTTCAAAGCACTTTTCAAACACTGCTTTTGTGTAGAGTTTTTTGAAGTTGGAAATGACCTGCTGGTCCATGGGCTGGAGGAGAGGAGTGGTGTTAGGAGGCAAGAACTTCACTTTTATAAAATTGAAGTCGTCACTCAGTAGTTCTTCCAAGTTTTGAGGATGTGCAGGAGCATTGTCCACTAACAGGAGGCACTTGGGGTCCACCTTTTCCTGTAGGTATTTTTTCACACTGGGGCCAAATACTTCATGGATCCACTCATTGAAAAGTTGCCTTGTGACCCATGCATTCTGACTAGCTCTCCACAAGACACACAATCTATTCTTGATGACATTGTGTTTCTTGAACACTCTGGGATTTTCTGAGTGATACACCAGTAAAGGCTTCACTTTAAATTCCCAAGTAGCATTAGCACAAAACATAAGAGTTAGCCTGTCTTTCATAGGCTTGTGTCCTGGCAGTGCCTTTTCCTCCTGAGTAATGTATATCCTGTTGGGCATTTTCTTCCAAAACAGGCCTGTTTCGTCACAATTGAACACTTTTTCAGGTTTCAAATTTTCAGTCTTTATGTAGTCCTGAAACTTGTTTATGAATTTTTCAGCCGCATGTTTGTCTGAACTGACAGCCTCACCATGCCTTGCCACATTGTGTATGCTATTACGCTTCTTAAATCTGTCAAACCAGCCTCTGCTGGCCTTAAAATCACTAACACTACAATCAGCACTGGTTCCAGGCATTTTCTTTGCAAGATCGGCATGCAACTGCCTTGCCTTTTCACAAATGATTGTCTCGGACACACTATCACCCGCTAACTCTTTATCCTTGATCCACACCAGCAACAACTTCTCAACCTGTTCAACTATTTGTGGTCTATTTTTGGCTAGAATATCAACACCTTTTGCAACATCAGCTTCCTTGATTTGTTCCTTCTCTGCCAGGATAGAAGCAATAGTTGACCTGTTTTTCCCATATATCCTGGCAAGCTCCAGAAATTCGCACACCACTCTCATATTTTTGTATAATTTCCTTCTTCATGTCTATGGTGTTTCTTACTTTCTTTACCACAGGGGTACCACTAGGAACTTTCTTGGGACCCAGTCGCACTTAATGAACAAGCTCCAAACACAATTAATTAATTGTGAAATATTTGGATGAGCGTGCAGGGTGATGTTCACTCAAGTGTAAACAACGCTAGACTGGCTCACGGCGCTTGCACGGACAGGTCTGTTACGCACTTGTTTGATTGGCGGGACAAAATTTGTTCGAAAAAAGTGTTCAAAACTCGATTTGTTCGATTGCCAAGGCTTTTGAAACTCGGGGTTCCACTGTACTTTAATATTTTACCATGTTATAATTGGAGATTAAGTCTCCAAACTATATTCTGTATCTAATTTCAATTAATTATTTTAAAGAATTTTACCTAATACAGTATTTTACATTTTTTATTGTTTCTCTTCACATATGAAAAGTATTAAACATTGTTTGACTATTGTTTACATATTAATTAAACTGAACAGAGCTACAATACAGTACAGTACCTTACATATATGTAAGGGTGGTAAGTAGGGTGTAGGAGAGGGTGATTATGTAGTGTGGTAAAGTAGTGGTGAGTGTATAAGGGAATGTGTTGTGTGAGGTCCCACACAGATTCCTCAAAATAGTTCCTGATCAACTGGGTTGTAGTGCATGCATTGGACCATGGATGGATGGCACCAACAGCTTGATTAGTCAGGCCAGCAACCAGGAGGCCTGGTCTGGGACCGGACTGAAGTGGCAGTGACCCTGAAAGCAGCTACAGGTAACCTCCAGGTATGCATGAGCAGCTAGGTGGCTTCCTCATCCCAACCAATCTCTCCTAAAATGTGAGGGGAAGGGGGGTTGGTTTATACATGCATAAATGAAAATGTACAAAGTATGAATGCATTTGGTAAATAACACTATACGTACAGTGGACCCCCCGGGGTTCGTCCTGCTTGAAACTCGCCCTTTTATGTAAGTGTATTTTTTAAATGCTTTTAAAAGTGTATTTTTGGGGGTCTAAAAGGACTAGTCTACTTTACATTATTCCTTATGGGAATAAATTTGTTTGGTAATGGTACTTGAATAGCATTCTGGAACAAAAAAATCACGAAAACCGGGGGTCCACTGTACTTTCATAAGAAGTCCAGCCATCAGAAGAATGAGTATCTTGTTCATAAACACTTTACAGTTATTGGTTACCAAGTGCCATGTGAGGAATGGAACCCAGAATATTGTTGAAAAATCTAGAAAATATGTACAGTGGACCCCGGATTATGTACTGCTCCAAACTCGAACAATTATGTAAGTGTATTTTTGGGGGTCTAAAAGGACTAATCTAATTTACATTATTCCTTATAGGAACAAATTAATTTGGTAACGGCACTTGAACAGCATTCTTGAAGGAATTAATTACGCAAACCGGGGGTCGACTGTACATAGTGTTAGGTGAACAGGGACAGCAGGTGTCTTACAGAAACATGCCTCCAGGGTTTCCACCGATACTGGAGATTGAGCCATGGACACTCACTGTGTAAGCTGAATGTGGTACCAACTGTGTATCGCAGGTTAAGGTTTCTACATCATTTTTTAACTAATGCATGAACATCATTTATCTTTTCAGAATGAAACAAATTGGCCGACAAGATCTGGTAGAGAATCATCAATTTTTTATGCAGCTGAAAGCCTCTGCTCTCCAAAATAGCTCCCCAGAGGAAGAAAAGAAACAAATAGCAACACAAATTAAAGATGAAGATCCAGTTTCAGTATCCAGTTGAACAAATAAGTAATATGGAAATCAGACCTAAACAGTGTATATAAGCTCTCCTCACTTAGCAACATACTGTACAGTGACCCGGTGTTCGTCCATTTTTCGAACAGAATGCTGCCCAAGTGCCATTACCAACCGAATTTATTCCTTAAGAAATAATGAGTAGACTAGTCATTTAGACCCCAAAACTACACTTATAAAAACATTTAAAATACACTTACATAAAAGGGAGTGTTTTGAGCAGGACGAACACCGGGGTCCACTGTACTTGTTTACTGACAACTGACATACGACGGCTCTCTGACCAGTATGCATACCTAAATAATGTATATTACAGCTGGTTTCCTCTATTCCATTTATTACAATATACAGTACACTACTGCATAAACATTTAAAAATATATCAGAAATGTTATAAATGGTGCAAAGGTGACATTAAAACAATATCAGAGATGGATGACACAAACCACTACCATTATAGTATGCCCTCACTTAGCAACAAATTCGTATGTCGGCGTGTTCTTAAGAACGGAGCTCCATCATTAGTGAGGAGAGGCTGTATATATATACATGCATACCTACATATTCACGAGGGTTAGGGATCAAGAACCTCGCAAATGTTGTAAATTCACGAATGTCTGGTGTGCAAATATATTGTAGGGAAATATAATAATAGCATTTACTTAGCCTAACAATACTGCTTCCTTAACCTATTGAACCGTGAACAATCATAAAATACATGAAAACATCGTAAAATATTGTATATACATATTATGGTTAATAATAAATAATGAACAAACAAAACACTCACCACTGTAAGGTTAGGCAGATGAACTCTGACGACTTGTGATGATGATGACAATGACGATGATGATGGTGATGATAGTTAGCCATGCAGTTACTGATGCAGTTGAATGGAGGTGATTATATGGAGTGTAATTGAATGGCATGATGAGTCTAGTGTGGTGAGGGCCTCCTAAGTACTATACAGTGGACCTCCAGTGTTCGTGATTTTTTTCTGTTCCAGAATGCTGTTCAAGTGCCATTACTAAACAAATTTATTCCCATAAGGAATAATGTAAATTAGACTAGTCCTTTTAGACCCCAAAATACACTTACAAAAGCACTTACAAAAATACACTTACATAATTGTTCGAGTTTGGAGCGTCACGAACACCGACACCATTCCTTCTCGTTCATCTCAGAAACGACTAGCACGCGCGCACTCCCTTAGATACTTTGTTTCAATACCAATGGACAAATTTTTTTTCCTTTTAAGACCGACTACTCCAACTACCTATCTTTCCGATCATAGTATTGGTAAAGCTTTTACGCCATGTAGGCAAAGATATTTTTCACGCCCTCAAGAGGGGACCGCATCATCACAGTCCAGAATGCTGGCCAAGCCGAATCTTTCCCTTCTTACGACCATAGATACTATTCCTATCACTATTGACAAGCATCATTCTCTTAATTCTTGTAGTGGGTACTGTCATTTACCTACACCATTGTCCATCGGAATTTCCAGATCACACAGAACTGGGGCAGATCACAGGATGCCATTAACATCATTCTCAACTACATCCACATAAACACAAACGAAGAAACAGGACAGCCCTGGTTGAAAAAAGACATTGAAATTTTTTTGACACTGTCTGGCATGTAGGGCCAAACAAAACCTGCACTAATTTTTAACTCCTCACTACTCGTAAACCCCTTGCAATTTCCCCTTGACGGCCGCACCATGAGAATCAAATTCCAAGGCTGCTACTCTGACTACTACACTGAATGCTGAGTACCCAAGGGATCTGTCCTCTCCTCCCCTCACATTTTATACACTAACGACATTCCAACACCTGTATACCACAACTCCATCACACTAGCCTATGCAGACGACATTACACAACTCACCACTCACGCCAATATAGATACACCCCACACAAAACACAAAATGAGGTCGACAGGATTCTTCGGGAACAAAATGAAGGATCAAAACCAATGCAGCTAAATCCAGCATTACATATTTTAACTATAGAAAACGTGATCCTCCATTACCTGTCGAGCTCAGAACAGCTGATACCCGCACCTACATTCATCACAATCTGTCAAAAGGTCCTGGCATTAATCTTGACTACCTTCTTTTACACAGACACATTCACCAAAGCATGCAGAAAGCAGCCCCCCCTTCGGGCCCTACAAGCTGCAACATGCCTCCCAACGCACCAAACTATACCTCATAAATCCCTACGCCCTCTGATAACTTACTCTCTTCTAGCCCTCTTTGCAGCCAAAAGAAACTTACTAAAACTGCAGCGTTCTAGAACAAGGCCTGCGCTGTGCTTGATGTCAGATGGGAGGACTTCTGCCCAAGCGAGTCTCTCCATGCCCAGTTAGACATCCCTGCGCTGAATCTGTACTGGAAGATTTCAGACAGACAGATAGACAAAATTGAGACATGACATGACTACTGACCTCTCCCTTGACGAAGACATTGCAGACCCACAAACCAACACAACCTTTTATTCCTTGTATGAACCTGCTCCAACCCTTTTTACAAATAACCTTTGGATTCTATGACAGGACCTTGAGCTGTTCCCCCCTCTGACCCACTTTCGCCTTAGCTGCTGGGTTAAGCCCTGCCTCTATTTCTACGACTAAGAAGACTCCTCTCCAGCGCTATTCTTCGTCTGTACCATCTTCCCGCTCATCCCATTGGGATCTTACCTGAACTTATTCATTCATTCATTCATTCCCCTTGTGTTAGTGTGCCCTTGAAATGGTCCAAGTCGGACCGAAACGTCGTCGAAGCTTTCTTCTATGTGCGGGTTGTGTGTGTGTCCCTCACCCATTTGTACTCACCTATTTGTGGTTGCAGGGTCGAGTCATGCTCCTGGCCCCCCCCTCTTCACTATTGCTACTAGGTCCTCTCTCTCCCTGCTCCATGAGCTTTATCAAACCTAGTCTTAAAACTATGTATGGTTCTGCCTCCACTATGTCGCTTTCTAAGCTATTCCACTTCATGACAACCTATGACTGAAGAAATACTTCCTAACATCTCTTTTACTCATAGGAGTCTTCAACTTCCAAGGACCCCCTTTTTTCTGTGTCCCCTCTCTGGAACATCTTGTCTCTGTCCACCTTATCTATTCCTCGCAGTATTTTATATGTCGTATCATGTCCCCCAACCCTCCTGTCCTCTAGTGTCGTCAGGCCGATTTCCCAACCTTCTTCGAGGACAATCCCCTTAGTCGGGGCTGTCTTGTTGCAAACCTTTTTCACTTTCTCTAATTTCTTGACGTGCTTGACCAGGGTGTGGGTTCCAAACTGGTGCTGCATACCCAGTATGGGCCTGACGTATATGGTTACAGAGTCTTGAATGATTTTAGTGAGGTATTGGAACGCTATTCT